>JAOBRG010382073.1:0-11086 GCA_027574985.1 Umimayanthus nakama | reverse complement strand
CGATATCGAGGCCCTCACCATAACGAGGCATTTGCCAGCCAGTCGAAAATTTCTCAAAAGCGGCTGGCATCGAGCTCTCAACCACCAGAATAGTATGTGTTCTCCTTCGTCGAACGCAACTAACATTACCTTAACGTGTTATCTTTCAAGAATGTTTTCATTCGTTTTCTTCTTGTTTCCAGAAGTAATTTTCTTAACGTCCACCTCTACCCAGCAGACATCCCCCCCCCTCCCCTCTTAATGTCCATTGGACGTTAAGCGTTAACAAATCGATTTTCCGACGGTCCCTTAGCCCTTCGTGCGACACTGGTTTGCACGCAGCTATACAAAATATTTTCCTAACCTTTCAGCTGTTTAATACACGGATCTTCCTGAAACTCCCAACAACAACAACAATCTTTATTTGCACTCAGAAGTTACATCACCGCTATGTATTGTGTATTCAAAGTGTTATGCTAAATATCCATTGATTTATCACTCTGAACTGCATGTTCCCCGCACAACAACATGCGAACGTAAAATGGAATTTGAGCATGTTTCAATTTACAGAAGCTGCCACTAAAGGACCGGGTCAAACGACGAACTTCACATGTGCCGAACTAAATTCAGTGAACTAAGTACTAGACTACTAACAGGCTCTCCGTTTGGGTTAAAATCAAAAAGGTTTGTTTTCGAAGCTTTACAGTTGGGTTAAAGTCGAAAAAGTCTGTTTTCGAAGCTCTCCGGTTGGGTTAATATCGAAAAGGTTTGTTTTCGAAGCTCTTTTAGCGCGTCAAATTAATTACTTTTTCCCGGAAGCCAATCATTCCAATTTTACCGCGCTTTTCTCGCTTCATAAGATGTTTTCGCGCATGCTGTCAAGCAACAAAAGCTAAAAACGAGACTAGAATATACACTTACGTAAATATTGCTAATTTATGATTAATTTAAGTTCGGCACATGTGAAGTTCCACGTTTGTCTCAGAATCAATCCTGAGCCGTTATTCCCGACAGATTGAGTCAAAAGTTCGACTGTAGTCGATACTTATACAAAATGCCAAACTCAGTTGAGTCAAACATCTAACTTCACATATACTTATTTAGCCTGCGGACCGGCTATCCGGTTGGGTTAAAATCGAAAAAGTTTTCTTTCGGCGCATGTGGAATTCGATGTAAGTGCGATGTTTGACTCAACAGTCGAACTTAACTAATTTGGGTCGACCAAAAATGCAATTTGGTTCGGCTCTTCAAAAGTTCGCCCGTTAACCCGGGCCCAGCAAACTAAACTCTCACCCGTCTAACATTCTCTCAATGGGTAGTACCCAATATTTCTCAATTGAGAACGCGGGTCGTACCCGAGTGGAATTGGTCATACGAGTCATCTGAGGCAGTTTTTCAGCTTCAAATAACTTTTTTTATTCGCAGTCTAAGATGTTAAATGAAGCATGGACAGAGAGCTGATTATGTAATTTTTTAATCAAAAAACGGCTCATTTCTCTTCCTTTCAGTCTTCCTTTCCCTCACTCTCCCCCCGTTTCCTCACGTTTCCGCACACTCAGTATCAGTCTCTCTCTTCCATTTTTCTTTTTTTTTAAAGGAAATTAATTGTTGGTTCGCCGAGACTCGAATTGACATCGAAGTGACATTACATAGCGTACTAGGCTTATACCCTACCAACTAGGCTAGCAAGCTAGCTGCTAGAAAGCTCAACAACAAATTGAGAATGTCATTTCTTCTTAATCCAGTTAATTAATATGGATGATATTATTAAAACAAAGCCCTCGGATGACTCGTACGACTAATTCCACTCGGGTTTGACCCGCGTTCTCAACTGAGAAATATTGGTTACTACCCATTGAGAGAGTGTTAGACGGGTGAAACTCTATGTTTGTACTTGCATGCAGGATGGACCAAATGATCAAAACACTCTGTAGGTAAATCTCGATCACCGAGATGCTACTAGCATTCTTTACTCCTATATCGTGTTTGTGATTCCTTTACAAAAACATGTTAATTGTTGAATCCAGTTAGATCCTGCCACATAATATTTTCTTTGCTTAAACTGTCACTGTTCTTTGGAATTTTTTTGCAAAGAACACTGACAATTTACAACTTCATTTCGTAGTGAAAAGCCAGGAGTTGAGTGGAAGGGCATCGTTGATTATGGGAAAGCCAAAATGTACATTTGCTGCCAAAAGTCACAAAAATTGTATTTGACTACACAGGAGGGATCCCACAGCGGTGGCACAGCAGCTGTTTAGTTTTATGTTTACAACTTTAGTCTACATAAGTTTTACAGCAGTGACAATTGCCAATAGTTTAACATTGGTGGTACGTAGTGAAAGTATTGTGACAGCTACTGACGTATTTAGAAACGGTGCTGTGACAGCAGTGACCCAGATAAGACTGTGACGGTGATGGCAACAGCAGCAACAGCAATAGCAACAATAACAAAGAAATTAATTTTACTTCATGTGTGAGAGTTTACAATAATATACATACATACATACATTAATATTTGTTACTTAACTAGTGGGTAGCTGCTGATTGCCTTTAGTACCCATAAGGGCTATATAAGCCAAGCAACCAGAACCCTATTTTGATGAATTATGTTTTGGTCGGTATATGAAGGAAATATTTTCTAGTCTTTTTACACTTTTTTAAATATTTTTTAATATTTATAACCTTTCTGCTTGTGTGAATAATTCAGTCAATAATTTCAGACGAAATTTTCCTTCAATATGGCCTTGAAAGTGTTAATGCATGGGTAGAGTTTTAATTCTCCATCTAGCGAGTTCCAAACTACAGCTCCGGTAAATTTTATGTTGAAAATGCCATAGTTAGTTCTTACATTTGGAATTGTTAAACTAAAGTATGTTTGTCTGTTTAAATAGTGGACTAGAATGTTCATCGAACTTGAAAAAGGTCATAACTCTACGGGTTGATATTTAAAAATTATTCTCTGAAATCGAGGTGAATAGTGGCAGAATATTCATCGACATGCAAAGCATGGAGTTGAGTATTCCAAAAGCCACTATTCACCGAGATTGAAGAGAATAATTGTATAAGCATATACAAACTCGTTGACAACACAGAATATTCATCGACATGCAAAGCATGGAGGTGAGTATTCCAAAAGCCACTATTCACCGAGATTGAAGAGAATGATTGTATTAGCATATACAAACTCGTTGACAACACAGCACATTCAAGAAAAGTAAGCAAGAATTTTCAGTTTGATCTCTTTTAACTTCTCACAACGTATCAACAGTAATGGGCATGCGCTCACTGCACAGTTTGCTGTCTCATTTCCACGCTCAATTTATGCATGAAACTTACAGTTGGCACAAAGAAGGCGGCTCTGCAAACGAGCTTTGAGGATTTTTAAATAGATTGGCGTTCCTTAACAATGTCTGTTAAAGCTCACCGCACAAAGCTGTTGTCTAAGGTATTAATACCTTGAAGTAGTTCCGTGAATACCGTTGCAGCTTAATTGAAATAGAAATTGAAAGAACAAGTTAGTTTGTGAAGTTTCCTCCGGAAAGTCATGCTATGTGCTTGCTGTTGGAGCGTTGGAAATCACAACCATTTTAAAGAGAGATAGCGACAACCAAATTTTCTTGAATAGAGACACTTTGTTCAGTGGAAGTTGAGTTGAATTGGATGGGGCTTTGAAATGGAGCCGTGGAAGGCCAGTTGTTGTTCAGGGAAACAAGCATCAGTAATGAGCAAATTGTTTGAATTGCGTATTATAAAAACGTTGCTTATCTCTGAAAACTTTCATTCCTAATTTCGTAGCTTTCTTTGTATCGTCAGGAAATGTAATATTTTTCATTTGCAAGACGTTGGTCTCAGTCACTTCGGCAAAACGAGAGTTTACATAAGCCATTATATCAACCTCCCAGGAGGTGGACAATGTCCATGAGTCAGCCGAGATGGCAAACAAATCAGATTGCTTGAAATACCAACTTCACCGAGTTTGTGTATGTTAATATACATTTATCCCCCGAAGTGGAAGTGACTAGCGGTGGATGCACCGCCGGTCACCGACACTGAGGGGGATAATTGTTTTAGTGTTTGCCAGATCAGTGAATAAATTTCGAGAATTTTAATTTAAGTGCTCGAAAGTAGTGAAAAATACCTAGTTTCTAGAAAAAGGTCGTCTACCATTAAGCATAAATGCTAAATAGTAGATAGCAGTGGATATTTAGTTTTTATGGTCCAATCAGAACGCGCCAAAAGTGCTATCTACTTGTTTGGCAAATACTAAACAGGTTTATTGAAGCTCCAAATTGTTTTTGTGGAGGGTAAAAAAGAATAAAGTATGATTGTCAATATTGAGCAATATTTTTTGGGCAGAAGGCCAGGTATTAACACACTTTAGCTCTTCAATGACAATTTTTTTCTAGTTCATGTAATTTCTTCGGGAAAAAAATTTTGGAGACCTCTGCAACTAGGTGTACGTATAGTATATTTGAGCAAGTGCTAAAGTCAATTATAGAAGTTAACAATAAAAGAAGTCCAAGGACTGATCCCTATGGTAAACCACAAGAGATATTTTTCAAGTTGCCTTCGGTTACTTAACTAAGACACAAACCATTCCTAGGCAATACCTCTGATCCCGAAATGCTCTATTTTATGTGGTAGTATACCATGTTTCATTTAGTCAAAAGCATTGCGACAACACTAGTATGTATGCGATGAAAACTAACAACGGTGCAACAGTGATGACTATGCATGGCAACACTGTAAAAACTATTGTTCACACATGTGTGGCAGCAGTGTCAACTGACAGCGCTGTAACAGCGATGTTTACATTGGTATGACAGCGATGTGCACTTTACTGGCAACTGACAGCGCTGTTCTAGTTCTGTCCGCTGATGTGCACAGCGTTACTTCAGCACCGTATCTATACCACTGCTGTCCAGCGTTTTCACTGCCACTGCTGTCACAATGCTGTGCACGTTTTCGCTGCCACAACATTGTCATGGGATTTTTCCTGTGTATGGTGTTGCTTCTAGCTCGTCTTAACACTACTATAAAATACCCCAAAAATTCCGAACGGGCAGTTTTTTAATTTGTTTACATTCAAAGTATTAAGACACCAACGAAAAACTAACTGTATGATGGTGGCCGCAATTTCATCTCTGATCTTTTAAGGGAGAGGTAGCCTCTCCAATGTTGCCAAAACATTCCGTCGCCCCCCCAATTTGTATTGCCCCTGTATAGGCCATTCAAGTTGCTTATAATATGTCTATGATACCAGTCGCCGCCTGTGATTTGATGAGGGTGGAGAACACCTCCAACAGGAAGGTTTAAATTATCCTTTGTGGAGAAAAACATGTTGTTTTTATTAATAAACGCGTTGTACGCTTTACAAGACCAATCGTAATTTGCCACGGCCAATTTGTACTTGTTGCTTTCATCATCTACCACAAACTTGCCGTACAATGCACAGGCTGTGTTCCCGTCCCAGTCCTCCAAATCCACACGTAAAACGGTATTTTCACTGGCGGTCAGTCGATGAATGTTATCATTTCCCAACCAGAAATTATGAGTCAGTGAACCAAATCCTTGTTTATAGCTTTCCCAATCCAGATCAAAAGGTGTAGAACCGTCGATCCTCCTCTGAAAGATCGTCCACCCTCCTCCATCAGTTACCATATCACAGGACACGTTCATTAAGCCCTTCCCATCGGGATCGATGGAGTAGATTCCACTTGAACTAAAACCAGACTTCTTTAAGGCTGCACAGTCTAAAACAAAAACTGTCAAATATAAGACGTACTCTCGGACCCAAAGTCGCACAAATGCGCTTTAAGTCGCACAAAGTCGTGCAAAGTCGCACAAAGTCACTTAAAGTCACGCAAAGTAACCTTTAGTCACGCAAGTTAAAGTCGCCATGGATCACACACGGTCCCCAAGGTCACACTCAGTACACTACCATAATGCACAATTTGTCTATCAGTTTCATTATGATTTGCTCCCTATATCGCCTAATGGGTGTTTATATAAAGTGGCATAAAAAATACAAAGAAAAGGACGATACTAGCGTCAACTCTGTCAAATTGTATCAGGACTACCAGAGGTTTAACTGCAAATACATACTTCTCACCTTTATCTCTTTTAAAATACAATTAAAAGAAAATTGTATATAAGTTCGTATCACCAAAACTAACTATTGAATTGAACAATCGTCTACTAGCTTTAAGTTTTTTAATTTTGTTTACTTGATTATTTATTTTATTGTTATTGCTTGCCTATGCATGTCAGCCATAGCTTTTGTTCTGTGTGCATTTAAGCTTTGTTGCCACACTACACAAAGATCAGGTTTAATAATTAGAGTTATTCAGCCTTGTTAAGTCTTATCGTTTTTCTGAGTAACTTTTATCTATCCCTGTCTGATATAATTATGTTTCTTCTTGGTTATAAAGTGAGTTATATATATTATATATGCTCAATTCACCAAACACATTGTTGAAATTAAGAAATTAGTATGTATTGCTAGCAAAAACCGTCAAGGATGAGTGGTTCAGTACTACTGTTCACTAATCCTGAACCTAACCCTAATCTAAACCAAAATTAATTCTAAAAGAAGAAACTAAATAGAAAAAAAGCAAAACAAAAGCTAAATAAAAAAAAAGAATGACCGTGTTTCGAACCCATGACCACTTCCATTCTAGTATATCTAAACTATCACTACGCTAACGGCTTGATTCAGTTCCAGATGTATAAAAATTGCATACGACATTGGCTGTTGTTGTGAATGACAACGACTGAACATTCCAAATGGCAAAGACCGTTCACCAAAGGGAAAATTGCTGCGCCGTTAACAAGAAAGGGGTCTCATGACAAAGCGTCTGAAGAACAGTAATAGTGCTTCTTTTCAAATGTCCTTAATTCAATTGTCTTTTACAACTATAGTTTGTTCAGAAAGCCAAATTTCTGTTAATCAAGAGACACTGTATTCAAGCAATGTCAAGGGAATACTCAGATAACTGTTTGAGGGGCCGGGGGAAAAGCATAAGTAGAAGCTAAAATTTCGAGATAGTCCTTTTTTCAGTAAAAAAAAAATACTGCATAGAGCATTTTGCCCGTTTCAGTTTCTTATGTCTTTCATTAGCTTTTATGTTGAAGTACTATCTTATCTTGCGTGCAGTAAAAGATAATCAAACTAGTATTTAAAAATAGCGAGAAATTGGGCGAAACTTTCAACTAGTAGTTTTTATTCCAAGTCTCCTGATTTGCTTCAGGAGAACCTTTTCTTGTTAACGCGCTACATGTGTTTGAACAACTAGCCTCAATTTGAAACCTGTGCTTGCAAGAACTCGAGCGTAATTCAGAAATGGGCATTTAACTTAATTTGAAATAGTTATGGCAGTGTGCGTGCCGGGAGAAGGGGTAGTTTGCTAAAAGATATATGAAATTGGTTGACTGTTGTTATGCAGAGAGCCAAAGTTTGCCTTTTCATTTTTAGTGTGGTATGTACATGTATGTATACTTCGCGATCTCACTCTTGCAAAATACAAGTGTGTTTGTGTGTTTTGCCCACTTTGGTGTATATCATAAGTAATGAAGTGGCTGAAAGGTGAATAAAAAATTCTGTCATGTTGTCATTTGTAACCAAAACATTTTGGTGAAAGGAAAACATAGTATTAGTTGCATCCCGCGATCAAGACTTTGTCCTCTTAGAGAAAACGACATTGAGCTATTTTTCGAAACGGCAACGACTGTTCCAATTGGCAACGCTTGTTTACAAAAGGAAAAAATTGGTTGCGCAGACCTATATAATCTGAGCTCCGAAATGAGCACCTACCCTTGACTTGAAGCGTTTGTTCACAGGAACTCAGTGTCTGTGGAGGGTAATTCGAAAATGGGCAGCCGCAACTTCCAACTCTTTTACAGGAACAGTTTTTAGGAACAGAACCCCTGAGAGCTTTGTTCAGTATAGTCGTAGGTTCCATTCACAACCCGAAAACTATATTAAAAGAAACGAACCTCACACCTGTCATTTGGTGTTTTCAATATTCAACATTGGGATTCAACGCATGAATGATGAAACAAATGTCACCGTGTGATGTTAATCAAAGCTGTTGCACCCATTTCCAATATTTAGTCTAATTGACTGATTAAGTCTTTGTGGCAAAGCGAAAGTTGCCTTCTAAGACACAAATGGCTGCAAAATGATTCTTTTTTTCAAGTCTGACTTAACATAGCAGAACATCCGCAATCAGCCGTTTTGAAGACTGGGTCTGAAGGTCTGGAACTTAGTTAATTCCGCTGGTCATTTGCGGGCACAAAATCATGGTGCAAAATTTTTTGAAAGGTAACTCGCCATGATATCTGAGGAATTGCAATAGCTCCTTTCCGAGTTATTTAATGGCCGCTGGATGACCGTGCTACTGCAGGCTCAGTTCTCCGCGAAAGAATCGTGGTAGAAAAGAAAAGAATAAGTTGATTTGAGCTATTACTTCTTTGGTTTTTGCCAAGAATGAGCAGCAAAAAGACTCGAGAAAACCAAGACAAATCATTCCTCGAGCTCACAGTGTACTCCAAAAAGCCGTGGAAGGCAATGTGCTGCATTTGATTGTTTTAATTAAGAATATTTCACCGATGTAACTCGTTCGGCATTTCACTTCTTCTCTGTGCCACTGCAAAACCCAGGGAAGGTTTTTGGTGCAGGAAAATGCAACGAGTAGATGGGAAAATGGTTTCAAAGTCTTCAAAAGCACAATGGTTTGCGAACAGCATTTCTGTAAAGAAGATTTAATAAAAGGCTATGGAAGACTAATCCGTTTGAAGACCGGTAAGACTTAATGCATATGTTAAGCTATAAACGATTTTGTTTCTTTTTTGTAACCTTTTGTTTCTTTTTTGTAACAAAGAACGAATCCACTGTTGTTGGTAAAATGGCTTTGTGTTGCTTGTACAGAGCTCAGTCTGCTCCGACGAAGAGCTAGTGCTCGAAACGTTAGCTGTACACCGAATATCACAAACGAAAAAAATACCATTTCAACCCTGGTTGATCAAACCCGAATGTTCAGCCTACTCGCAAACGCAGGAAAAAGTATTAAGAAACAATTTTTTTCAAAACTAATCTTCCTGATACAACGTTAAATGCACTACGATACAGACGTTTTTGCGAGAAAGTGGCGACAAGTTTGATAAATTTATACTTATAATAAAGGTCTTCCCCCTACCGCTGTCGCTGCACGCTACCACCGAGCGCGTGGAGCTGATTTCAAGTGCAACATTGGGTGGGGAAAAGCAACCAGCTGAAACCAGAAGACTAGGGAGTGGCGCATTGTTGTAGACCATCTGAAAGCTCGGATGACAGAATTCCTCCTGCTCCAGAAAATCTGTTGAAAGTCCTTAGATGTTCGCGCAAACTGAGCTGTGATAGTTTGAAGTATTCCTGCAAGAAATATAGTCTTGCCATGCTCATTCGCATGTCGTAAGTGCAAAGGTTTGAAGTGAATAGAACTAGGTGCACCTAAGAATGAGATCTTGCCTTGAGTGACCTTACATGGTATGCGTCATTTCAGATCGTTAAATAACGATATTACTGGAACACCTCACAATCTAAAATGAAAAATAAGTGTATTGCATAATTGTTTTACACTTGTAACAAAGCATTTTGACTTTCAAATCGCAATAAATACCTTCTAAGAGAACTATTAGAAGATACGAGAGAGATATAAGAGAACTTTTATTAGATACTACAAAAAAGCTTAATTCACTGATTTTGCCTGCGTTCATTTTCCTACATTTTTGGTATGTTGTTTAGGGGCCTAACACTAGCAGGTTGGTGCAGAGAAACTTTCTGTTGCAATTTGTTCTAGGTCCAACAACAGAATGACCAGTCTAGACGGTCACTGTGGTAACAGTACATGACAATACATCACTGTTCGGAGAAGAGAAACAAGTTCAAATTTGGTTGGCCCTCCGAAAATGTGAAAATGAAAGTGGACCGAATCCAGGAGCATACGAACTTGACAGAGTCGTACTGAAGAGTGATTCTTAAGAACTGTTGGGAGGAACTTTCCTCGAAGTTACCATTGGCAATTCAGTTGTCAATGAAATAGAAAGCTGGAATGCTGAACAATTTACAAACTGGACTGAAAATACTAGTGCTCACGGATAATTGAGTTTGATTCTTTAGGGTTGTGTTCTATTTTTAAACGTTCAATTGCCTAAGCATTTACAAAAGGGGTCTTGATCATCTTTAGGCCTTTTTGTGCCTTTAAATCAATGCTATCTGAGGGGAAAAAGGCACATTTTTTTTAACACTTTGTTGAATGCCACTCCTGGACCAACATGTTTTGTCTAAGTCCCCCTAAAGTTTACTGTTCATGTATTTTTCACAGCTTGGCAGCCTTTTTATTTTAATAAATAAAATGTAGACTGAAGCTGAAACCCGGCGACACCCTGGGATGAAACGGATGGACCTAATCACAAAATCCGTACACAAAAGTGGAGTTTTACCCTTGGTTGTGCGCAGACCACCGGTATTGGTTTTGTTTCATTGAAAGTTAACAAATTGTAGAACTTTATTGGTTGTCTCTGTTGCAAGAACACAGTAAATAGGTCAAAGAGGAGTATGTAGTTAGGCAAGAAAATTTAATTTCCTGTTTTATGAACATTTCAGCCAAAAATGTAAGATCAGAGAAAAAGAAAAGATCAGGTTTGTGAATTGTTCTGCATCAACTCTCCACAGTACACATTTAAATAAAATACTTTTAACTGGAACTCTCTTGTAGCAATTGTGATATTATGTATGTATTAATTGAATTTATTGATAAAGTTTGCCAAAACAAGTTGTGATGACAACAAAATAAACAAGAAAAATCCAGTTATCAGTACAACTGAAATTCTAAGGAAATATCAGAAGCCGAATTTTAGAAAGTAGATTAATCTGTCAGCGACTTTCCAGAAAACTTCCAGCGTAAACAGTAAAAAATGAAATGAAATTGTGCGGGGGGGATGGGGTGGTTAGTCGACAGTTTCCTACGCCTGCTATAAAAAAAATTTGCACGGCGTATGCCCAGACAAAAACGCGTTGCGGACCTATTATAGCTGCAAAAAAAATTGCTAAGAAGTCCTTCTT
>JAOBRG010382062.1:0-11086 GCA_027574985.1 Umimayanthus nakama | reverse complement strand
CAAACCCCCCCCCCCCAAAAAAAAATTAATGTGCAAATAAAAAAGACCCGTTTCTTGCATTTTGCAGTTGTCCAAAAGAGAAGTGTTTCAAATGTCACAGTTACGATTGACATAAGAATTGATTTGTACACACATTATGGACCTGTAAGCAACATCTTATACAACTGAGCTCAGAGCATCTAAAGTGAAAACAAAAGTTGGGAATAAGGATTGTAAGCTTCCAATGCGCATTACCTTGTTATCAAACCCCTGGCTCTTTGAAGGCAAGAAACCCTCAAACAATCATCTCGCAGCATTAAAACTACACTTAATTTAACACTGTTTTACAGCTTGCAGAGATTCTGGAAGGAATTGTGTCAGGGAAACCAACTCCTTCAGTAAACGCTGTTGCCAGCAGCAGTGCAGAGAGGTAATTTTAGTTACTAACAATGAACTACTTCTGTATAATCCTTAAGGAGTGCAGGCTGGTTTTAGAAACGTTGAAAAGAGAGTTTTTGGTAAAAGGAAAGATTACATTTTGGTTAAAAAGGAGATTCATAAAACAAGGAGGGTTGCAAAGTTTGCTTCACATAGAGAAAGCACAACTGACGATGTATAAGTCCTGAATAACAACGATATGCAAAATATTAATAATGACAAATACACGTATCTAACACTGTGCTTTTTAAGCCTGCAAAAGTAAGTTTCTTTGTTTTGGAAACAAAGTACAGCATCAGCTATTCACTCTTTAAAGAATATTGTAAAGAAAGGTCTTTACTTACTGGCTGGGAAGAAGGTGTGACAACAGGCATTTGACCTGTGTACAGACCTTAAAAAAGTGTGTTTTTGTCTAATTATCAACATTTTTTAACTTATCTTGTTGTTATTATTATTACTATTTTTTTATTTTGTCAAGTTGGTGTGACGCCTCTCACTGACTTTGCCAACATAAATTAGTATTTAGCTTTAGCTTTAGAAAAAGACAACTTCAATGTACAAACTGTTACAAACTTGTACATATAAATGTTTGCCTTAGACACATACAATACACGTCATGTTTACTCTCATCAACGTAACCTCTCAAACATTGCTTTCAGTTTTAGCCCTGCTGTAATAAGCTATGGTGATATGGAACTCTTTCTGCTAGGAATGGAGCTGGGCCATCTCATTCCTAAATTTCAGGAGCACCAGATGACGTTTGAAGGGCTAACTCGGGTGGCTGAAAAAGACTTGATTCAGGTACTGTTTTGAATCACAACTAAGTATTCTATTTTTGCACCTTGCTTGTTGCACGATATTCCTGAACTGTCAGTGTTCTCCCCAGGATTTTACGAAGACCAAGGGGTGGTTGCTACTTAATCAAAAAAAAGACAGTGAGGCTGCAGGGAAGGGGGGACTGGTGTATTTCCGAGCTTTTAAGTTTTAAGTGCTGTATTTGCAAAGATTAAGCTTGCTTTTTAAGTATTAATACCAATCAACTTACAGAATGCAGAAAGATAGAATTCAAAGGAAAATATTTAGAGAAAATTTTTTAGAAAAGACTCGGGTTTGTTTTCCACAACATTTGGTTTTTGACAAGGGAGTATTTGCCCAAGGCAAAGCAGTGTCATCTCTAAGCCAAGCGGCGGGTGTTTTAGGTCAAGCGGCCTGCTTGTCCTAAAGGCTCTAGGGAGATTACTGACTGTGCTGGATTTGTTTTCAGGAGTTTGCGAGCGCGATGGTTCTTTGGAAGAACTGCAGGCTGTAAACAGAAACCTGCTACTAAGAATTCCAATATGCCTCTCAACCACAGTTGGTTTTATTACAAAATGGAATAGCAGTCGATTTTGCATTTTTGCGAATTTAACAACCTTCTCTACATTTTGTTTTCCCTTTTAGAAAAGATTCATGTGTGAAAACGTTATCCGGCTATAGCCTGAAAAAAGTGCTTATAAATTTCTTCCGTAATTGCAGCAACGCGAAATAAACTCTGAACAATAAGTTAGCAAATTTTATTTGATTTCGCAAGTTATCGGTTTCGATAAATGTTCATCCTTAACCCTTTCCAGCGCAAACTTGATAAATGATGTGTTGCTAAGCTCTTGAATGATTTCCACACTTTCCTGATAAACAGAATGGGAGAATTTTGCTTTTCATATCGGATAACTTTGAATGTGCGATGAGTTCCTATAATACAAGAGCAGAATAAACTGTTTTGAATTGACGGACAGACGGCAGGAACGAAATAGTGAAAGGAATCAGTTTTGGGAGTTGACGAAAAAGATTAGCGCTCTCGAGTCTTGGTTGTTTGTAAAGGATGTGCACGGAACTTGCAGGTTGTTGAACTTAGTGACCCTTGGTCACAGACACTCTATAGCAGGGTTGCCACGGTCCTTGAAAACCCTGGAAAGTCCTGGCATTGGCAAAATTTAATTGCAGGCCCTGGAAAGTCCTTGAACTGAGTTTGGGTTGTGGTCCGTGAAAATCCTGGAATGGGCAAAATATAATTCAAATTTCTAGGCCCTGGAAAGTCCTTGAACCGAGTCTGGGTTGTGGTCCGTAAAAACCCTGGAATGGGCAAAATTTTCCCCTTTCACTTTAAAAATGATGAATTGGATTATTTGTCATAACGGGGCGTAATACCCATGTATGTACAAAAACGGACACTCGATTTTTCCCCAGAAGTAAATCCTGTTAAGCTCATTGCTAAACTTATACACAGAATGACAAAGTTTTTTGGGTACAGAAAGCCTTGAGTTTGTACGTAAAGGTCCTGCAAAGTCCCGGAATTGTCATTGATTTCACATCCAGTTAACAGTGCATGGCAACCTCGTCTTCGGAGGCTAAACTTATACACAGAATGACAAAGTTTTTTGGGCACAGAAGGCCTTGAGTTTGTACGTAAAGGTCCTGCAAAGTCCCGGAATTGTCATTGATTTCACATCCAGTTAACAGTGCATGGCAACCCCGTCTTCGGAGGCTAAACTTATACACAGAATGACAAAGTTTTTTGGGTACAGAAGGCCTTGAGTTTGTACGTAAAGGTCCTGCAAAGTCCCGGAAGTGTCATTGATTTCACATCCAGTTAACAGTGCATGGCAACCTCGTCTAGGAGGCAGCTGTTTCTTTGGTTGTTGTTGGGGCTGAAAGGAAACGTTTTGGTTGCAAGAATTCCTGATCTGTAACGCAGATTGAATATTGGTGAGAATCCAAGAAAAATTTCAGAAAAGTAGCAACGATCAAGAATTCTACTTTGCTCCAATACTTACGGTTGGTTGGACTAATTAACTGAATTAGAATATTAGAGTATGCGTGCACTGTATTTACAAGTGATGCACCTGCACTTCTACATAGTTATAACTGTGCTCATTAAGTACAAACTTCTGGTAATTTATTTTTTGAATTTTTGATTGATTATACAATTTTAATTTTAATGACGGTTTTGAAAACTTCGTACGAAAAGCTTGCTCACACCAGAGTGGCAAACACAAATGCTGACGCAGACGCCTGATGAAAACAAATGAACAAAGACACAGATGCAAGAAAATGGGAATTTCCCTGGCTGCCAAGAAAGAGTACAATAATAGATAAAAAAAGAAACAAAGTTAAGCATGCACAACATTTTCAGCAATGTTGGCACACTGATTAACATTAGCTAAGACACAAATTATTTCCATGATTTTTGTACAGTAACCAAGAAGAATGTTTCGCCTTTCCTGAACCTCGAGATGTATCCAGAAATGCATGCAATTCGAAATTGTACAGAAATTGCAGGTTTTCGAAATTTCTGTTACAAGAGTTTAAAATGAATTTTGGATGAACCCTTCTAGCAAAAATTTAAGAACTTGCAGACTTGTAATATTTCTGTAACAAAATTTAAACTAATGAGTTTTAGATGAACCCTTTTAGCAGAAATTGCAAGATTGCAGATTTTCGACATTTTTGTGATAAGACTTAAAATGATTTTTAGATGAACCCTTCTAGCAGAAAGTGCAGAAATTGTAAAAATTTCCAAAATCGACGTTGAACCCCGGGTGTATTCGTAGCTCGTTCTTAAATTTTCGGCTTTATTCAGCCTTTTTTTCTTTTTTTGATAAGAGTTGGGAGTGCTTATTGGCAGCAGTGTGTGTTATAATAACTTATATTTTGATTCTAGGGTTTCCCTCTGTCTTACCACGAGTTTTCCTTTTTTCCTAATTTTGCCGCTATTTGTTTAGACTAGTGAAGTGTTTAAATAGAATTGTCAACAAATGTTTAAAAGTCTTGTGCAGATGGGCATTAGTCAAGTTGGAGTGAGAAAGAAGCTTTTGGATGGCATCAGAGATTTGCACAAGAAAGAGTGGGATATGACAAGTGTGACCCAGCAGCTGGAAATATTAAGGTGTGTCATTGTGCTACACGGAAATATTGTATGCTTTTGGAGATATTTTTATCTACTTTTAAAACGAAAGACCCCATCGACTTAAAAGACAATGTAGGTTATCCAAACCTTAATTCGAAACTGATCATCCGTAAACAAACATACAAGAGCATGCATATTGTTAAAAAGTGTTAGCTGTTGGTAGTGTTGTTTTTCAGTTTATTGAGAATTGTGGCAAAACTAATTCCAAAGTTATGACAGGTTTCTTCCAAGTAGTTAAAAGTAAGTACTACACATCTATTGATATTTTGTTGCTTGAAACACTAGTGTGGTGTGTCAAATTTCCCTTCCCATACTCGATCTTGCGCCCCCTCCCCCTCCCCTTTCTCACCCCCTCAGCCGTAACATTGGTTTGTGCCTAACTGTCGCATTTCTTGTTTGCAGTGCGGCCGACACGACAGCTATTCTGGCTAACATCGCCAAACACTTGTCCGTGCTACAGAGCAGCGTTGTGTACGTACAAGACAGGCTAAGCCAAGTCCGAGACACAACCCAGTTTGTTCAAGTAATAACCGTTTGCGTTCTTTCGGTTTTTTCTCTTTCTCTTCGCATCCCTTTTTGTTTTTTCTTTCATTTCTTTGCGTTCTTCTTTTGAGAACTTTATCTTCTTGTTACCTTTTTAATGTCTTGTAGTGCAGCACCATAACTCGAAATTAAGAAACCGTGGAAGCCGAGCTTAGCTTCTTGGTCGAAGCTAATGACATGGTCGATGAAGTTTCATTTATAACTGGCTAAATCTTTGCTAAATTTACTCAGTTTGAATCAAGCGAAAATTTTTACAAATTTTAGTTGTATGTTTGGTTAAAAATAAGTACCTAAATCGCTGGCAATTTTTATCTAACTTGACCTGACTTTCTCAACCGAATTATTCGTCAAACAAAATTGTGAATTGCACTATTTTCTTAATTTCAAATTGTAGCTGATATATGTCAAACTGTATTGTGCTGTGTTATGCTGTAGTGACCTTTGCTGTGCTGTACCATGCTGTTCTGCAATTTTTTGTGCTGTTTTTGAGTATTTTTGATGTGCTGTAAATGTAATGTCAGTTCTAGTGTGCTGTAATGTGGTTTGTTGTCCTGTGTTGTACTATATATATCCGCATTTTGTTAAATAGTGTTATTACCTCCCACACCCCTAACGGATCGTCTAGCTCTTTTTTTTCCGCCCTAAACTTTTATAATAGTATAGTATAAAATAGTATAGAGTTTGTTGTTGTTGTTTTCTTTTCTTTTTTTGAATTTAAGTCGAGCGTTTTTCAACATGAGCCCCTGGCTCGGGAGCAAGGGTAACAATCGACGTTAAATAAATTATCGTTTTGTACTGTACTTTGCCACAGTCCAGTATGTTGTGCTAGCTTATTCAGCTCTTCACATCGCCGTAACATTTCATTCTTTCCTTCCTTTCCTTTTATATTGAGTTTTTGTTTGTTCTTAGTATCCTTTAACTTAACTCTTCGTTTCTGCCGTTTCCGTCCATCCACAATAATGATTTCTCTGTGTTGCAGGACGTTGCTGAAACCGAAGGAATGGTTGTGTATGCAAGGGAAGCCTCCCAAACGGTTGAGAAACTAAACGGACAGCTTGCGTTATTACAAGAAGAAGTGCATAGAGTAAGAAGCTTGAAATCGTTCTCTCCCGGGCTACTAATCACTAAAACGCTTCACAGGAAGTGGGGCACACGCCAGAGCTGGATCAGTCGAAACAAGTGTTCGCTTGATATCGTTTGCCATCTTGGATTTTGTGGTTTAAATCAATGATTTGTAGTGTAGACTCATTTACGAACTCAAATTTGTTAAGCCGCTCTATTAGAAATTAGCAACAGCAGTCGTCACAACAACCTCGAGCCGACGCCACCAACTTGTAAGTTATACCACAAAATCCAAGGTTGAGTCGTTTATCATTTAACAAACGCTTATTTGAGCTTCGGGCGACTGTTCGTTCCCATGCGTAAATGAACCTACGCACTTCTCGAAAGAGAGTTGGGACGCCAGAACAATTTGATAAGGAGGAGGGGGAGGGGGAAGGAGAGGGTGGAGGGATTGACTGTGACTTGAAGTGTGTATGTGTGTGTGTGTGTCAGGGGGAGGAGGAGGTGATTTTTGTGGTTTTGCAAAGTGAGGAGCGGCTGCCAAAATGCTTGCATATGCTTTCGGTTCGACCTCTTGAACTATATCTTTGTATTTCAGCATCGCTAATACATGACAACACATTACAATACAATATCTTTTATCACATTAAAGCTCCATTGTCGATGATTACATACAACTAGTTATACCCTAGTTACAATGATTATGCTAAGTAGTTGTAACCAGGGTGGTTTTCAGTGAGACTTGGCACCTATTTCAGTAGTTACAATTTCTTCTATTTCAGCTGGCCAGTACAGCAACGCAGGCGTCAGCGGACCTCATCCAAGACTCCTCGACCCAGGCCACCAGCTCGTCCCGTTCAGCTCGCGGAGTTATCATCTTTGTAGGAGCAGCGGCCCTAATGGGCCTGTTTCTGACCAAGAGGAACTGGCAGACGTGAAGTGACGTTCTCGTCTGGTGCCACCAGTGTGTCATTGGGATCTGGTTGTCAGTTCTTGTTAAGTTTGGACCAAAACGGTTTGAAGTGAAACACTAATTGAGGAAATATTACATTTCCTTTGATACACAGCTGCCGGTAAACTTCAAAACTGACCTCCGAAACCAAATTACCTATGTCCGTATAAACGTATTCTAGTTTGTTGTAACAACTTCGAACAAAACATAAATCTGGGTTATGGTTAAGTATTTGTTTGATAACCGGACCTTAAAATTTGCTTTATTTATAACTTGTCTCTTGTTTGATCGTGATTTATTGGAAATCAAACAGATTTACTTTCTTTCTGAATTTTCACTTAACGTCTAGAACATTCCCCACTGTTTCGATTTCCTAACAGAATTAGCCCGTGTTCTAAATGCTAGTTATAATGTTTCTAGAAAGAGAAAAAGGCCTCGTGATGAGATGTCGTTAATACATGTTAATAGCGGCGCTTGATGGAGCGAAACTGGCTCCAGCCTTAATGACCGTCTTGGTTCAGAGCTGTTCAGCTCTTCAGTTTCAGCCAATAAGAGCGCGAAGTTCTGACGAGTTTTGGCGGGAAGAATTGCACGCGCGTACCTCTCTAAAGCAGCTGCTCAGTTCTTCCGTTTGAGCCAATAAGAGAGCGGGGTTTTGGTGAGAAGAGTTGCACGCGCGCACCTCTTCAAGGTTTTGAGCTGCTAAGATCTTCTGTTTCAGCCAATAGTTAAGATCGCGGGACTTTGTTGAGTTTTGTGGGGAAAAGTTGTACGCGAAAGAGTTCGCCTCCTACGTTGCAGTCATGCGCAGCACTAGTTATTTCGACATGTTGATGTGAGAATGTTATGAAACAGCCGGACAGCGGTTTTTTGGTAAGGCTCTTGTGCGTTCGTTGTGGCTTCCAATTGGTTGTCCAACTTCTAACGGCTTATTGCTGTGCTTGAATTGACGGAAATGGAATAAGGTATAAAGTTAGAAATGAAATATTGTAAAGAAAAAATATTATTTTATTAATCTCATATCTGATTTACTGAAAATCAGACAAAGGAATACAGTTACTGGTTTATTGAATGTATTAAAGTTTAATTGCTTTTTTGAAGCACAACGTCGACAGCCCGTCAGTAACAATAATTACTTTTTGTAGTTCAACATTTTTCCAAGACTTAAATTAGAACCAACATCAGCAGAAAGGGCAGTTCTAGCGTTTTGTAATGTGTGTTTCATATAAACTGAAACCAGTTTTTAACAATGCAGAACTTGCGATCAGTAGACCCTTATTAAAAGTACCGTTTCGAAATATCAGACAGTTGTTGTTGTCAGTCTCTCCAGACACATTGGACTCTCAAAAAGTTGAACAAGCATCTGAGTAACAAAGTGTTGAAAACGAAAGCCAACTAAACTTGTGTGCTTTTGGCCGAGGGGATGAGGTCCTCAATACCCCGACCCCACTCTAGACGTTTCTCCATGTCGATCAGCAGGGTGACTCCGTCAATGACGCTCTGAACCAACTGAACCTGTAGGGACAACACCAAGATATTGAAGCTGGTAGCAGCAATATCATACCTCCTTAACTGTATTATATTTAAAAGTTGGCAAAAAGGTCAAAATTGAACTAGTGGGAACACTCTTATACCACCCCCTCCTCCCTCGCACTATAAATCTCGGTCTGTAATACCCCCACGTTTCCATTTTCATATATAAAACAGGTCTAGCTTGCTCTTAGTACTAAATTTATGTTCTCCCATCCCTCCCGACTGGATTCTTCCATGCTTATCTCGGTGTTTTGGCTGAAATGCGAGGGTTAACAGTTGATATCCCACAATGTTCCCCACCGCCTCCCCACAGGGACAGCGGAGCAACTTTGAGATTGGGGAGGCACTGCTTACTCCTTATAATTCTAAAAATATTGGGGATCACGTGCCCCCCTGCTCCGCGGTCCCTGCCCACTGGCGGCTACCGTGCTTGTATCTCGGTTTGTTGCCCCTCTGCACCTAGCGGAAAAGTCCAGGCGGTACGAATTTGAAATGTCGACGATGCCACCTTTCGCAGCTGTGTATCTCTCCCTCATCCTGCCAACCCTCCCCCCAATTGGATTCGACCGTGCTTATCTCGGTGCTTATGGGTCCCTCACCTCGGAGAAGCCCAGCCGGTCC
The DNA here is from genome assembly GCA_027574985.1 of Umimayanthus nakama. Classification (NCBI taxonomy): domain Eukaryota; kingdom Metazoa; phylum Cnidaria; class Anthozoa; order Zoantharia; family Parazoanthidae; genus Umimayanthus; species Umimayanthus nakama. Next base: position 2,015 of record JAOBRG010382062.1, on the reverse strand, counting down.
GAGTTTGAGATGTCGAAGATGCCCCCCTCCGCGGCTGTGTCGACACCCCCCGTACCACGCTTCTGTAGGCGCAGAGTGTCTAATATCTTGGGAAATCGAGAATCCTGCAGACGAAAGAAGCTTGTATCAAATAGTTGTATTTTCATACTATTACATTTATTTCTCTCACAATTTAAGCGTTTTTTTGTAATCTGCAACCACTTAGGATATACTGCAAACTGTAGAATAAAATACACAACTGCAGACAGTTGTCTTCATGGGCTTACTTTAGAGAGGAGTGGCAGTTTGACGTGAACTCCCGCCCGGAGCCCAGTCCCAAGATTACTGGGGCACGTCAGAATGAAGCCCAGGTGTTCGCTCCACATGAATTCGCGCCCCTTGCTCTTTATCGACTGCTCCACCTAGAATAAAGAATATATAAGGACTTATGTTTATAGTTATGGTTATGATTAAGGCTATTATTAAGGCATTGATTAAGGCTATGATTATGACTATGGCTATGATTATGGTTTTCACTGCGATTATGGTTGTAATTATAGCTATGGCTTTGATAATGACTGACTAGCTACGACTATGACTGTGACTATGACTAAGCTTAATGCTATGAGTACAACTTATAATGAATATGACTGAACATGGTTATGATTATGATTAGCTATAGTTATGACTACGACTAATTTTCACTACTAATGTAACCGACTGTGACAATAGTCATTGTTGTCACTATGACTATGGCTAAGATTATGATTATGACATTTACTATGACTATGGTTTTCCTTATGACTATGAATATAACTGTGAGTTCAGTTGACTATGACTTTGATTAAGGCTGTGACTGTGGTTATGGTTATAACCATGACTGACTACGAACATGATTTTGACCGACTATGACAACAACAATGATCGTAACTTTAAATATGACTCTAAAGCCGACTTACTGTAATGACTATACGGCATATTGGCTAAATTTAACAAAATCTTTCCAGGTAGAAACGTGCGCTCTGAAAGGGCGATATTTTATACCTGATTTAGTCCGCGACAGAATCTCTCAAACACGCGCTTCATATTGCCGCCTTTCTCCATCGAAATCATCCTGGTGTGGTCTTCCTCATTAATCCAGACCAGGAAATTCTTCTGGATATTATGCCATATTTCTCGCGAGTCAGGCCAGTCACGTGCCATGCCCGCGCATGTCAACAAAGGTGATACAGGCTTGTCGAAAAGGAAGTGGTCGTTGATCAACTGGTCTTGCTCTTCAGGAGTCATGTTGCCAAGTGGATAATATTTACCCTCAAGATCTCCTGCATAAAGAGATGATGTGGCTTAGGACTCAGTAGGGTTAGGAAAGGGAGTTTTTTGTCCGCGTATATTTTTGTTTGTAAGATCCCGTAGCTCTAAAGTGCCCAAACGGATTCTTCCAAGTTCATGCAACTTTGAAACATTCACCTCCGTTCCATGCAAACTGCGGTTGACATTGAACCACGAACAACTAAATTGCGGTTGACGGGAAAAACTGTTTCAAGACTTCTTTTTGACCTAAATTCTTGACAAAGTCGTTATGCACACTAACTAAATGCACTCATGATAAAAAAGGAAGCAAGTGATAAGGTTTAGGGTAATATTTCTACGTACGAAAATGTCACGTGATTTTTGTTTCTCTCTCTCCTTTCCTTTGTCTTTCTCTCGCTCGGCCGAGGGGCTTCGGCACCAGCATTTACCCGCGGCATCGGTGGCCTGGGGGTAATATTGTAATGGCGGTAGGTGTTGTCGTGGTCAGGAGAACGTGGGTCAGAAACGAACGAAAATATCGCTTTGTCGAGGGTTTTATAGCGGATCGGACGCAAGTACGGGGATGTAACAAGGTAAGAGGGGAAAATATGATGTGAGTCTCGAGACGTATCTTGATTTGAGACAAAAAAGTTGGCTCTCGTGGCGAAGCTAGGCCTAGATAAAAAAATCCCGAAAAATTGCCTAAAAATCTTTCCGGAAATTCTCGCTAAAAGTTCTATAAATCT
>JAOBRG010382040.1:0-11088 GCA_027574985.1 Umimayanthus nakama | reverse complement strand
CTTTCGCCTTACAGCTTCAATGTTCTTTATCCGAGATATCAATAGTGCTTCACGGGAGGATTTTCCCTGACCTGCTAAAGTCCCAAGAGTTTCAACAACAGTCGGTTCCTCTTGGCCGCCGCGTTTAAGACCCTGTCTCGCTATCTGTTGCTCTTTTTCATCACCTGGAGCACTAAAGAGTTGAGAATTCCATCCGTTCGTAGCCGCACCTTCTTGTTCGTCCCTGTGCCTAGCTTCGTTAATCTCTCTTTCACTATCCGAACCCGCAGTGCCCACTCCTCCCTGGTTTGGCTGTTGTTCTTCTTTTCTCGTGATCTGTGTGTTCTTGTCTGTATCCGCCGCTTCCTGCTCTTGCTTTTCCTCCTGCTTGTGTTCCTCTTCCTCACTGCTATCGCTGTATCGCCTGCGGTCCCACTTACTCTCCTTACGGACCCCTCCCTCTGCAATTCTCGAATCTGCCTGACCACGTGTTTCCCTCCCAGTTCCGCTGTGGTCCCATCGGCTTCTCTCCCAACGGCTTTTCTGGGGCCCAGGCCTGTTGTCTCTCCTCTGTCCGCGTTCTCTCGAGGTTGAACGAGTTCTGCTCCTTTCTCTGCGGTTTCGTCGTTGTGAGCGACTCCTTGATCGCCTTCTCTGCGGTGAATAACCACGGCGTCTCTCTCTGTTGGAGGGACTTCGTGAACTTCGCCTTCTGGGGGACGAAGTGCGCCGAAGTCTTGCCGATGGCCCCCGAGGAGATCCGCTTCGTGATCGATAACGCATCGTAGAACGCGAGGGAGAAGACGGAGGTGTGCGGTATTTCTAGAATAAATAAAATCAATAAATTAGGTAAAATAAACTAACCTGGCATTTTCTCTTCTACAGGGACCAAAACGTCACGTCGAGCATCATCTAACTAACACTAAGCAGAGCAATATCTAAATCACCCCAATAACCAAGCGCGATAACTCCTTTGCCTTTAGAACCAACAAATCCCTTTTGACTTTGAGCGCTCAGTTGATTTAGCCCCCTTCACAAAACCAGCCAGAAGTTGTATTACCAAAGAACTGCACAACTAATCTTTCGTTTGAAAGTAAGAAGAAACGAAACCTCAATATAGTTTTAAACATGAACAAAAGTCAATTTTTTTTTAAAGAAACAACCAAGGCTATTACAATCCCATAAAACCTTACTAAAGTTAAAAGCATCTAACTCAAAAAACCGCCATAAAATAACTACAAGCTGAGTGATCGCATACCCTATGTATGGCGACACACAGCTGTTTGCCCGCGATAACCAAATAATCCTAACTAACACCAACCACAAAGTAATCTCTATGACCGAAAACACCGGACATAACAGTATCTCAAACTCGGAATGAGAATATAAAGAAGCCACAAAAATATAAAACGCGCTTAACGGAACACCAAACGCAAAGCAAATTATAATTTGGATAACTTACTATCACCATCTTTACTTCAATCGTGTTGCGAAAAACACGCAATAAAATGAAGTCCCGAAAAACTGTTTCGCGAAAAATTGGCGAAATTTTGTTGTTGCGAAAATTAACTAAGGTAAGGTACGCATGACTGCGAAATTATTTTTTGACAAAACACAAACTGCATCCGACAATTCATCTTACAAACTGCATTCACGAGTTCTCTGGAATAAACAGAGAAACGTTTTACACTGTAAACTCTAACGCTTCAAACAAAAAGTATATCAGCAACATTAATGTTATTTGCAATACGTCTTAGCAGGCTTATAACACAACAGCGAGTGATCTACAACTTTGGAGTGTGTTAATGTCACAGTCTGTACAAACACTCCATAACTGCTAAGGTTTTAACAAAGAGGCATTAAAATTAAAAAATTTCGCTTCTGGCATAAAGTTTGAGTTTGACATGCATTAGCAAAATCTGGGCGCACAATATATAGTTTGTACCCCTTCATGTTACATGTAGTCCTAAGGGGGGGGGGGGGGAGCAAGTCATAGGCCGAAATCGTCAGCACAATTACGTCATAGCCTGCCGATATACAGGTTTCAGTTTTAAAAAAATCTAAAATTTTAACCATACAGATACAGTACCGTTGTTGACAAAGATTTATATGTTTTGAAACTTTCAATATAACTAGGGTGGGAAAAAATCGAAAAAAATGGTTAAGTTTGAAAGTTTAAAATTAATTCTTGGAGTTACAGCCTGGTTTCCATAAAGTTGTGTTTGTCGAATGAAACTAGCCCTCTGCAGCGCAAAATGATGCAATTCATACGACAGTTGTGTATCTTGGGTTTCCATATAATTGTATTTGTCGTATCTGCCGCTTCTGCTGCAATAACATCCGCGAAAGCTCTGATTTGTACTTTTTCTCTGCTCCTTCCGCAGTAAATTTGAACTTCTCTTCCAGTGCTTTTCAGCAGTTATATCTAACTTGTCTTGTTTTGTAATTTTTGGAAAGTCTGTTATAGACACATTCAAAGCGCTGGAGTTCTTCCTTAAAAAAACTGAATTTTCAACGCGCCTTTCAACGTCCGCTGCCATGCTGGAAACAATAAAACATTCCGGAATACGTTGTTTGTATCGTTTGAGTCGCTTGCGGTGGTTCCCATTACAAATTGCTGTCGCATCACGCCCATTTCGTGTTGTAAATGTCATAGGAGATAGCATCAACTATATCTCATACAACTGGTTGTTTCTGTCGCATCTGTCGTATTGGGCAGTTGTATGCAAAGTTTCCATATATTGTATCTGTCGTATGAATTTTTTCATACGACAGATACTATATGGAAACCAGACTTGATATTTAATGGACGAGTGGCACTAGCTAGGCAAGGAATGGTGTTGTTGCAATCTAATAACTTTTTTTTCTATTTCAAGTCTTCTTTCCAATTTCCCTGATCACGACAAAAACACGACCTGTTGCTCTCCCATAAAGCAAACATCTTGAATGCGTCACAACTTACCATCGTGCCACGCCCACGAAGGATTCTTCCCGACTTTGACACCTACGGACAAAATTATTTGAATTTACATGTATAAGGATTTATTCGGTAAAATAAATAGCAAAGTCTTTTTTGGAAAATTCAAATAAAGAAAAGTTGTCTAAAAATTCCTGCTTTTAGAGTAGAACTGATCGGTGCTTTTTATTTCAACTTCCTAACCGATAAAATGACCATTCATTTAGCTTGTCTTGAAGAGTTGAAGTGACTGTTATGACTCATTCTAGCTGACGGAAGCCTGTAAAATGGCCATTGTTTTCACGTTGTGTTTGAGCCCAAAATCTATGATTAACTGTTAAGGAAAGTAACCGGAATAGATGGTTTCTAGTCTATTGACTGGAAGATCTGTTCTACGGGTGTTGAGATGAGAGTTGTAAGCCCACTCTGTCTCATGTAACAATGACCGAAAAACACCCTGGACATAACCCAGTCTTCAAGCAGGGTTGCCACACATCAGTATGAGGAAAAATCCCCGATTTTTTTCTGACCTAGAGCAAAATTTCACTGACTTTACACACGGCAATTTGTACAGAAACATAACACATTACACATGTTATTTGTTTTTTGTTTACACGATCAATACGCTTTCCTCGTTCTCGTTTGTGACTCGGTGCTCATAACATCCAAAATGATATAAATTTCCCGGACTTTTCCCTGACTGTGAGCAGAATTCCAAACTTCCCTGACCAAATGCAAAATTCACTGACTTTTCGCTGAGCTTGAAAAAATTTTGTTTTTCTCTAACTTTCACGGACCATCGCAACCCTGTCAAGGCTGCATTGGAGGCTAATACCTGGTCCACACTCGTGAATTAAGCACAAGAACAAGCACAAGCACAAGAAATATAAATAACAAAGGAAATTACAAAGAAATACTAAGGGGCGAACCACCTGATCTTTGAGGGTGGGGGTGGGCTTTTTTGAAAAACAACTTCCTGCAAGCCAAGTTCTCGCAAAAAAAAAATCCTGCAGCAACTGGTGAACGAAAAAAATATCCTGCATCATATTCCCAAGGGAAAAAAATGTTCCAGTTAAAAAAAAAATTCCTGCTGGTGTTTCGTATCAAAAAAAAAAATTCTTGCACACTATGGGACATGAAAAAATAATTCCTGCTTACCAAAAAAGCCCACCCCCTCAAGATCAAATGGTTCGCCCCTAAGTCTGGGATGAGATGAATCATGCTCAAAACAGGGTTTCTTTGGCTTTTTCCTTGTTTTTTCAATCTCTTCCAGCCTTGACCCCAGTTTAATGGTTGGGCTCGATCTGTGTGGTGCAGATATCTGGGCATTTCTTTGGCCTGTCGCAGGATCTAGGAAAGCTTCCTTGTCCACTACCTTGAATGAAGAAGCTTAGCGACCAGGCCAACTGAGTGACATGATGGAGATATACTGGGGACGAGGCTAGATTTTCCAGGTCCGCCATTTTGAACGAAGAAGCTTAGGTACCAGGCCAACCAAGCGAGTCGATGGAGGATAACTGGGGCTGAGGCTATATCTCTTCTGCTTGTGCTTGTTCTTGTTTAAGGATACTGTTCACGTTGGAACGGTTCAAAATTTCGAAATAGAGATTTTTGCAGAAAATAAAAATATAGTAAATAAGCTTCTAGTCTGAAAAAATGTTTTTCAATATGTCTAATAGTTTGCGAGATATGAGGAACGAGAGTTTTTACCGGAAGTGAAATTGTATGACGTGCGGCGTACTTTAGGAGTGAATTTCTCGAGACATGTTTTGGCTAAAACTGCGACAACGCAAAGGATCAATGCTTCCCCAATTTTTAACCTCATGCCGTCAAATTTGGCAGGTGCATAAAACAATAGCAGAAGATGAAAACCGTCCTGGCGAATTTTGAAATTCCGCTCCAATCATTTTTATGACTCAACAGGGCAGTTTTATACGCAGAAATAAGGAATTTTCTTCAAATACCTGTAAAAAGTTAACAACGCATTCAATTAAAAAACGCCAAGACGGAATCGGAGTAAAAAATGTGCTGAATCTCATAAACAAACTAAAAATGGTTGAAATTGAAACTGACAGCCGCATTGACGCCTAGAAGTGAAAAAAAAAACCAGTTTAACTATGATGCTCGTATTCGTTTCTATATCAAAATTTTTAAAAAACAATTTTTCCACCATCATTTAGATAATTTTATAAGCTTTCCATTGATATTTGGGTTTGTAGGTATCCGATGCGTATTAACGGAGTTACGTACGGAAAGCTGAAAATACCGCTCAAGGTGAACGGTAACTTTAACAGATTATCAAGCTAAAAAAAAAACTTACCCTCGGTCGAGGGGGTGGTGAGCTGCGGGGAGGGGCTCGGTATCCAGGGGGAGATCTACTTCTTCTGAAAGGAGAGTGACAACACACGTGATAAGGGCGGCAGGTTACCACTCCCTAATTGACATTAGTTGTTAGATTAGAAAGAAACAGCAAACAAGTCGTTCACATTTAAGTCATTTAAGTGATTAATAATAGTAATACACTTCGATAGCCTTATTCCTAGCAGTAAATACATGTACGTTTTTTGTACATGTACTTTACTTGGGAATTTCTGAAACAATGACCCAAAAACAAAAACCAAAGTGAAAAAGAACATTACATAACTCAAACCTTTGTTGATTTGCTCAGTGGAACTCGTATTTCACATACAACCTTTCTTGTTATCGAAGTGTTGTAAGACTGGGTTTTACCATGCAACAAATTTTAAACACATGTACCGCATTTTCTTGAACTAACGCCAAGCCCTGATTATTCGCCTATCCCGTTTAAACACCAGGTCGATAAGGCCGAGATTTTAATAAACACAGTGGGGGTCTAATTGAGAAAACACAGTACATTGTTAGTTATAATTTAATGTTGTATTTATTCCATACCTGGTTGGTTCTCCTTGAGATTTTTCACGCTCTTTTCTTTCCTTTTGTCTCTTCTCCCTAACCGGGGTTGGTGTTCGGCTTCGTCTCAGGAGGAAGGAGTTGGATGGTACATCTGGAAGATCATCTGTCGCAATGGTGCTCACATATGGCTCTTGTACTGCAGTTTGCCCATTGGCTTGCTCATCTTCCTTGGCACTTTCGTCCTCAGAACTGGATAGATGATGTTTTATTAATAACTTTAAACTTATTGTCCATTCCTCTGAGGGGCTTTTCAGGGGCAAAGTATTAAAACACAATGCTTTCGATACAGTAAAAAATGAGAGCAACTACAGATTTACATTACTATTAAAATGCTGCTGCTCAAAAATACCACAAAAAGGGAAACTATTTACAATACAGAAAAGAACCTTTTTTCTTAGATTCTTCTGAAAAATTTTGACACTCTTGTGCAAAGTTTGAGATCACTGTCTAAACTGCTGCAGATAGTTGCTAATCCAAAATTGCAAGAATTCTGTCCACTGAGAAGCAGTTCTGCATAACAAACAGGAGTGTTCAATAGCTGTGTATTTTTGTAGCATGGACAGACACCCGGGTTCTATGCAATACTAAACTGTGATTATTTAACAAACAGTTGGACTTCACTACCTGACAGGACTTGTCTTCGGGTACATGCATAAATTCAATAAAGAAAACCTGAAAATGAGTAAAGACAATTGCAGCACACAGTTTAAGATTTTCAAACCTTTTGAGGAACTAAACACTCAATCTTACTTAAAAGAGAGATTTCTGAAGTTTTCCACAACTTCTAAACAATTTCTTTAAACAAGTTCTGAACTTTCTCAAAATCTTTTTAACATTTCTCAAGAAAACCTGGTGACTTGAAAAGATATATTTTTAACTGTCTAGAAAATTTCTGACTTAATTCAAAAGTATGATTATTGATAACAGACAACAGTCCTACAGTGTACCTTGTGTCTTTCTTTTTCTTCTCTTTCTTTTCATTATCTTTCTTTTTCCTTTCTTTCTTTTTCTTTTTCTTCTTTTCTTGCCTTGATTCCTTCTTCTTCTGCTTCCTCTTTTTTTGTTTTTTCTTCTTCTCATCCTCAGATTCTGAACTCGACTCAGAATCAGACTCTGACTCTTCTGATGCTGCTTTCCTTTGTTTCTTCTTGTCAGGCTTTTCATCTACAAGGTTGTAGAATCAATGGAAAAATGAAACAAATCACAACAACAAAAATATATTTTGGAACTTGAGGCACACAAAAACCAGATAAAAATACTTTCTCCCCACTAGAGGGAGACAAGCAGGGTTCTCCCCAAAGTGTTTTAGAGGGGTAAAACGTCCTGCTATTTTATGAGATTTTTATTGTTATGCGCACATTTAACTCATTGTAATGCAAATTGATTGCATTGTTATGCTAATTTCCGCCCCTCTGACACAAAATTTCCACACCCTTCTGGGGAAAACCCTGACAAGGTTTATTAAAACTTGTTATGACACTGAGTTCTGTAGCTATGGTATCAATGGTGGTGACCATTGGTCTGAGCCTTCCTTTCAACAGATCTCCTTTCTCTCAAAAGCATTAGTTGGGGAGGGTGGCATGTTTTCTGCGGTGGCTGATCAAGCCTACACATGAATGCCGATGACATTTGCAGTCTAGGGAGACACACTCAGGAGTTTGTTTTGGCAATGGCAATGGTTTGTTTTGTACAGCATGTCAGGCTGATATCAATAAAGGTCAGATGGTTGTGCTGCTTGCCAGTATGTCTTGGCAATACATGAATCTAACAATGGTGTGATAAGGTTTTTAGGACCTAAAGAAAAAGACCTTCAAAATAACAGGTTGCCTGCCATTTGTCTGTTACGGCTGACCAAAAAGATTTGGTTCTGGCCAGATTAAACGGAATAGGATGAAGATGCAAAACACATTTTTCCCGCCACAACTCTCCAAATCCCTGCAGTTTTCAGACCGGAGTCAGCAGCTCTGATCCATGACCAGGACCAGAACCAGTCCTGAGAATTCACACATTCCATTTAAGAACCAACTGATCAGACCAGCCACACCAGACAAATAAAACTTAATCATGGTTCTTGAGGCAATTGAACACCTGACATTAGCACACTGTAAGAATCAGAAATAGATAGAGCAGGTAAAAATAAATACAGTGGAAACCCGTTAATACAGTCACCAACGGGCCAAAAAAAATGAGGCCGTATTAACGGGGTGGCCGCATTAACGGGGTTTTGTCAAATTTCATAGTTTAAGGGGGGTAATGACAAATACACTGCACTAGCACTTCCTTGAACGACTAAATATTTTTAGTAGATGACCAGAAATGTACATAAAGTTGTCAAAATCACCACGCAATCACACAATACACAAAGTACTTAAAATATCTGCTAATAAAACATGGAGTTCATTCTAGTAATGCAAAAACACAACAAGATAGTCTCAGCTCGGTTGCTGTAGTTCCGAAAGAGGAAGTTCTAAGCTATTAGACGGCATGTTGTCAGGGTGTGAAAGTTAAGAAAACCAGCTGTTGGTTACTGAGTAAATGACAGGGATTAGTGAAGTTGACACATCACATGCGTCTTGATTTTCTCAAGTGGCCGTATAAACGGGGTTAAATTATAAAGAAATGTATGAGTTTGGACATTGGAAAAGTGGCCGCTGGCCGTATTAACGGGAGACCTTATGAACGGGGTTTTTTTATAAGAAAATGTATGGCCGTTTTTCCAGGCGGGGTTCCACTGTACTATAAGTTCTGAAAACATGGGGATCTAATTTTGAAAACTGTGACAGTAGTGAAGTTCTTAAAAACAAAAACTACCCTGAATATCTTAAAGAAGAATGTATGGGAGTTTGCATGGGATCCAGGCTCAGAGGGCATCCTCTGAACACAAAATTCTGACATATTCTCTGTTAAGTTTTCAGTTTTTAAGAAGTTTACAAGATCTACAGTTTTCAATAAATTTTAGTAACTCCCAAAATTTTCAGCACTCAGTATCTTCGATCTGCTGTTTTCATTTCTGATGCTTACAGAATGCTATTGGCAGGTTTTCAATTGCCTCAAGAACCGTGAAAAGGGTCTATAGCAAGCGACTTTAGTAGCAAGCAGATGAACCTAATCATCTCAGATGAGAACTCAGGTCCATGTGATCAGCATTGCTATGTACATTGTTGAAAATGTAATCATTAAAAGTTATTTAAAAAAGCATAAATTAAAATAATACAGACCTTTCATTTTCTTGGCTCTTGACTTTGGGATAAGCTCGCCACAGTTAGCTACTACCATTTTAACATATGCGGGTCGGCTCTTTGCATCTGTTTTCTGGCCCTCCAGTTCAGTGACCACTTCCTGACCTTGAATGACATGGCCAAACACAACATGCACCCTACACACAACACAGCAACACAACCTGCATTAGAACTGATGTGATTTGGCAAAAAAGGGATGAAACGGCATGCTTTGAACTATCAGGCCAGGAAGAAGGCTGACCCTTGCTCCAGTAACTAACCAATGGCATTACAAGTACCTACTGTACTTTGGCGGCAAAAATGTGCCTGTGTACATTATAGAACATCCTTTTTGTCAATTATACCACATATTTTAATTTTCCAGAATTTTTCAATATAGATTGAAACAGTTTGTTTATAGCCTAGCTTTTTAACTTTATTTTAACATGGTTAGTTTTTTGTTTTCTTGCCCAAAAATATAAAAAAAAACCCAAAAAACAAAATATTTAGTCAACAGAGAAATGGTAAAAATCAAAACTGCTAACTGGGGCCTTCCAAGCAGCTCTGAGGGAAGAGAGCCTATATTAAACAACAATTATGTACAGTGTGAAGGATGCTAGTTATCAAGAGGAGTTGGGGCAAGGCAAACCCCTCCCTTGACCCCCAAAATTTTCTTGAAAGCTTGGTTTTAGTTAGTATCACCAGAAATTTATGAAACAATTTTCATTTGTCTCTTTAGACTGAGTTAAGATAAGGTAAGGTGACCTCATTTAACAAACTTGGGTAACATGTGAAAGTAACTGCATGTAAGTAAATGATTAACTCGTGGCTCTTGGTGTGCAATTTACCCTCCCTTCCTCTGTCAGTGCTCAATTTTATATTTTACATTTTAAAAGTATACATTTTGTTTGTATTATAAATGTACTTAAAGCTAAAGCTACACAGATAAGAGGAAAGTTTAAACAGACATTGGAGGCACAGAGGACTGAACCGGGAACTTCAAACTACAAAGGCCATGCACAACATTGTAACCAACAGCAGTTAAGACCTGCAGGGCTGACACACTGATTTGACAACAGGTGGAAATGAAATCTGCAACTTCCCACCAACTGAAGAAAAACAAGAGGCTTTTTAAAAAGCCTCACTAAAGCCTCATATTTATTCAAATTTTTAAATAAAAAGATAAAGGGGAAAAGAGTTACTCAAATGGCCTAACCACATGAGTTGATCAAGATTGTATAATGCATGCACTGAACAATCATGACACAAAAGTTTTGACCCCGCAGGAAAAAAGAACTCTTCAGGGTATTATCAGATTGAACATTCAATGTGCAGAGGCGATTTTCTGCAAGTCTTAATGATTGGTAAATTCTTGAGAGCGAAGCACTTCTTGTTTGCAATAGTGTTTCTGAAGAGGTGCTGACTTGGGAACTAGTGCCGACTTTCAAACAAAGTGCGTAAATATAGACACAATTCAGACTTTAAAAATTAATGTAAAACATTATTTTCATAGCATTATTAATTTTGTCTCCCTGACCAAAGTGGTCAAGAGGACTCAAATCCTTTAACACATCTACTGGCTCTTGCAATCATATAGGTAGTTATTGTTCATAAAAGTTATAACTTACTAACAGTTTCTTGTAACACTTACCCATCTAGATGTGGTGAAGGTTGAGTTGTTCTAGAATATCAAAACAAAATAGTTAAGAAAAGAAAAAAAATGTTTAAAGTAAGTAATCGACTGCATAAGAAAATTGTACAAACATATCAAGTACCTTAAGGGCAAGTGTCATTGTCTGATGGTGTTTACTTACATGTACAAGTATTAAAACATTGGATTCATACTTATTTGGCAGATCCTTTCTTATTTAGCAGACATCTGTCTAGGGACTGTTGAGCAGGGGGGGAGGAATGTGCTCCCCCCAATATTTGAAGAGCTCAGTGCAAAAACGGCCTAAGTGACGATTTTGGGTGACTTTTTAAAATACTGGGAAATTTGGG
>JAOBRG010382029.1:0-11089 GCA_027574985.1 Umimayanthus nakama | reverse complement strand
GTGGGGGGAGGGGGGTTGGAGTCATGACGTTTCAGTAAACGCAACATCGACATTTAACTCATATAATACACAAAAAACAACAAACCAGTAAATTGCGCGCAAGTCTATATTCTGAACTTAGCTCGGCTTTATTTCTATCATACAGTAGCGGAAAATGTCGGACTATTACCACAAAACGTAACTTGAAACCATTGTTGCTTCGTTTGAGCCGGTTGTTTACAAACTCAATGTACACTTGTTTCCGAGTGTGTATGATGATTCATTCATCAGCGTTCAGTTATTGAATTCAACTGAGTAATAAAGCTATAGAGAAATTGTTTCTTTCCTCGTCCAATAGATGTAACAGAAGGGTGTTTAATTACTCAACAGATGCGTTTCTTTGGGGATAGCTAACTTGATACTGCAATAAATTAGCGTGATGTTTCTCATCGGGGGTGGGGGAAATTCAGAGCCGAAACGTCACAATAACCTTTTTCGAGGTAAACATCGATGTGTGAAGCTCTCCTCTGGTCCATAAAAAAGAAACATCAACAAATTGACCAACAACTTCACCTATTCCTAGAGAAGAGAGCCTTCCAACTAGAGGGAGTGTTATGACGCAGTGTGACCAAAGTTAAAAAAATAAAGGAAGTTACATCGCAGAGAACCTTTTTTCCTTCTCAGAAAACCACTAGCATTGGGACCTTGAATGTCATAGCAATGCACGAAGCAGCTAAGACAGCACAGATTGCGGTGGACTCCAGAAACTACAGTACCACAGTACTCGGTGGCTAGCGAGACAAGGTGGACACAGTCAGGACCGATTGAGACTTCAAACAGGTGAGGCAGTATTCAGGACACAAGCAGATACAACGCCAACCCCCTCCCCCTCCCCCCGCCATCACACACAAACACACACACACACACTCACAGAAGTAGTTGCACTGACTAATGTTAGCGCCAAAGGCTATCGAAGTGTTCTCTTATAAACTGGGAAGCTGCTGGTACAAGAAATATATCAGCGATATTTAAGATTGAGGGGGGGCCTATGGAGAAAGAGAAGATAAAACTGAACATTGTACAGTGTTACTCTCCAACAAATGATAGTGATGAAGAGACGAAGGAGAATTTCTACAGCCGTTTATAATTACAGGGTGTACTCGAAAAACAGAAGAACAAAGACGTGATGTCCAGTACTTATAGGGGAATCTAACGCGAAGATCGGTTCGGCTATTAGACCTTTTGAAGAAGTGATGGGACAGCAACTCAAGAACTTGGCATGGTAAACGAAAATGGCGAACTGTTTATGGACTTGTGTGCATTCAAAAGAACGGTTTTTGGAGGTAGCATAATCCCCCATAGGCGTATTCACAATGAACGTGGGTTTCGCCCAAACGCAAGACTGAAAACTATATAGATCACCTTTGTATCAACCAGACGACCTTTTCAAGATGTCACGCGTTTAACGAGGAAAAGAAAAGTTGTTCACCACTTAATACGGACAAGAGTTAAATACAATCATACTGGCGTAAAAAATCAACAATATAATGAGCAATTCCGAATAAGTCTGTCAAACAAATTCGAAATCTTGTTCAAAGGACCTACTCGAAGATGAAACTGTGCCCGTCAATGCTAACTGGAATCATGTCAAACTGAAGAAACATTGAACACTATACATGCGTCGTCAGTCTAAGTTTTAGGCAAGAAGACGTTCCAGCAGATTGGTTATCAACCGACACTATGAAAAAGGTCCAGGAAAGGAAAAAGGCGAAACAGGTCCTAAACGTAAGTAAAACATGAGCAGCCAAATTGAAGGACCGATTGCGGTATATGGAGGTACACAAGGAAGTAAAGCGCTGTGTCAGATCAGATAAGAGCAACTGGCAACCAAAACAGAAGAAGCCGCCGGTAAAGATAACCTAAGTGAGCTATACAAGATAACAAAGACTTTTTCTGGAAAACGACAGCCTCCCCCCCCCCCTACCCCCCAGTCCCTCCCCCTCCGCGAGCCCTGCTATAATTAGTATAAAGGATAAGTAGGCCGGGGAAGCTTTGACCAATACAGACGACAACTTAAAACGGTGGGCCGAGCACTTTAAAGAATTTTTAAATAGACCTGCCCCAAGCATCAACCCAGGAATCTTTTAAAGCAAAGATATAAGGATTAAGGAGCGCAACCAACATTTGGAGAGTGGAAAAGCTGCCGGACCTGACCATATCCCGTGCGAAGTTCTGAAAGCAGGTATCAACACAACGCCGGTGAAAATCTATACTGATGGATCGAAAACGTTGTACCAAATGATTGGAAATTAAGCGCGATGTCATCAAAATTCCAAAGAAGGAAGACCTACAGAACTCTGATAACTATACGGGAGTATCTCTCTCGTCAGATCCTCGGAAAGTTCTCAAGGGAGTTTACTTTCTTGAAAGACTGTTAGAAGCTGTAGATCCGAATCAAGCATGCAGATTTGTAGAAAAGGAAGGTCGTACACGGACCAAATCGCGGCCCTTCGCATTATGGTAAAACAATCAATGGAATGGATTTCATGTACTATTTGTTTATTTCATTGATTTAGGGAAAGCTTCCGACTGTTTGGACAGAGAAAGCCGATAGGCTTGTAGCAAACCTTAAGACACTATGGTGTTCAGAGACTGAGATCATGACCCTAATATGCAGCTCTTACAATGGCATGTCCAACGTAGTTATACATTCATGAAGACAAGACCAGTTAAACTTTTTGTTTTAAGTTTAACATATTAACCGGAGTTCAAAAAGGTTGTGTACCTTCACCTATTCTGTTCTTACTAGCAAACGATTGGATAATGCAGGAATCTACATCAAACAGGAGAAACGGTAAACAGTGGACATTCTATTCATAATTAGATGACCTAGATTTCGCAACGCTGATCCGGCTCTTTTAATTGTCTCACATCTACAATCACACGCTAGAGAGGACGTCTGTACCAGATACCGCTGCCAAACGGCAAGCGGGACTTAGCCGTTACATAGAAAATCGACTTGGACGGTTGCAAACAAAGTTGGGCTTTTACATATACAGTTGTCTGTTTGACAACAAGGCTGGGATCTTGCAAATGTTTTTGAGCGTTGGCAAACAGTGTCGCGTTTTTGAAAATATAGGGTTAGGCGTTTACAAAACGAGTTGGGATTTTGTCAATGATTTGGTCGTTTGTATTTAGAATAGAGTTGGTTTTCCACATAGACAAAGACTTTTATAAGGATGTCTAGTTCTGGGCCGAAGCTAATCGTTCACTTGGCAATATTTTAAGAGAAACAAGCCTCAATTAAACCTAAAATCGTTGTTTAGGACTAAACGCTGTTTGTATAAGTATGTAAAAAGGCTGCTCCCAACATCCAACATAAGTCATGTATGTACCCAAATGCATTATATCGCTCAAGTTTACCAAAACCAAACTTCCAATTTGCACCAGTAGCGTTGCATCGCTTCCGTCAATTTCATAGTGCTTAGAACATGGTTCTCACTGACAAACGATAACAAAAATTTCAGGAGTTTTCCAGGAGCTTTTCCAGGGTAGAAAACATACTTTTCCAGGATCCAACCCCAAATTCTCTCTCGGCAAAAACAAAACGATATCAAGTAATTTCAAAATCAATTTCTGCCACAATAGTAGCAACTGGTATATTAATGCATTGTCTCCTTATGTATGTAGCAACGCAATGCAATTTTCAGTTCATGAAGATCTGAAACTGAGTCAACATAAAACTCCTGAAACTGAGTCTACCTAAAATGGAAAAAGTACAATCGTAAGTCAGATGCTTCTGCAGGTTTCAGTTTGTTTATAAAACTATTGAAAAACCTTCCACAAAATTCCAGGAGTACAGGGAAATTATCTGCTTTTCCAGGAGTTTTCCAGGGCCCTGAAAGAAAATTTCAAAATTTCAGGAGTTTTTCAGGAATTCCAGGAATAGTCGGAACCATGTTAGAAATTAACGTCTCTTCCTTAGCGTAATTCTAAGCATGTTCTACAGTTTACCATTTTTGAGCCCGACGTTCTTGTGAAATATTTCCTTTTAAAGAAGTATGTAATAACAGACTTTCAAAGAACTTGGCCAAGTTAAGAACACGTAACTTGCTTGTATTCTAATGGCTTACTTACACTTAGCTTTTATATTACAGGTGATAAGCTCGTGTTCTGATCAAAAAAGCTTTTTTTTTCAACAAAAATTACTTTATCAGTTTATGTATCAAAACAAAAGCGTTTTAGGGCTAAATTTGCCAATAGTGTAAGAACGACCAGGCCTGTCAAACAAGTCTAAACAAACGAGTAACAAACGTTTCTATCAGACACAGATGGACACAAAATAAATTTCATACAACTTTTTAATTTTATTATGAACCAGATGCCAAGGACTGACACACGCCACAACGTTGTGAAACCATTGTTGAATGGTTAATATATTCCGTTGTCACAAAGCTACTGATGTAAAAACAATACAGATACATATTCTTGTTTATGTACGTTCCTAAATTTATAGCTTTTTAAAACCCCCATATTAGCCTTTCCACCCCAGATAAAATTCAACATGGTCTTTCTTTGCATCACAGCATCATGTCATATAATTTAAAATGAGTTGATTGGTGTCTGGATATGAAGCTAATTCACTCAGATTAAATGTAAAACTTGTTAAAATATTAACACAAAATACAAGTAATCATTTTGCAACTTTGGGGGTTAAAGGGCATCACGTAGGCCACAGGGGAAGGACGGACATCTTACCCACAATTCTGATCAGCCCCAGACATTCAACATTCCCCTACAGATGGGATGTGTCTGCCACAATTTCAAGGCTGTTCTCAACTTACATACTGTAGGACACTACATGTAACTATATACTTTGCATTAGTTTTTACAATTTTTACATTAATTAATCTGTCAACTCTAATAATCCATTTTAGGCATCTTTCTTGCCTTTCTTCAGTGCGATGGGAACTAGGAACAAGAAAAATAAAAAATCCAGTAAATTTACACTAGGCAATCTGAAAATAACCACAAACAGGAGAGAAGGCAAAATAACAATTGGAAGCCAGATAAAACAACTACATGTCTTTGAAACTACATTGATGAAGACTGTCAGGACCTGCCAGGGTTAAATCTCTCGCACATGCAGCTTTAGGGAACTCTATCATTTGATCTTATTTGTTAAAAAAGGCAGCAAACAGATACATGTAGATAGACAGAGGAAGGACTGACAGACAGATAAAAACAACAGAGTGAAGGCTTGCAAAACAAACTAAACAGAGACAGACAAGTAACAAGGAGAAACAGAGGCAAGGACAGACAGACGGGTAGATGGAAGGCCCGACAGACGGACAGACAGACAGAAAGAGAAAACAGAATGGTAGCCCGCAAACTAATATTAGTGATAGAGAGACAGACAAGTTAAAAGGAGAAACAGAGACAAGGACAGTCAGATAGATAGATGGTAGAGCCGACAGAAGGACAGACAGACAGAAAGAGAAAACAGAATTTTTGCTTGCAAATTAATATTAATGATAGAAAGACAGACAAATTACAAGGAGAAACTAGGACAAGGACAGAAAGAGATGGACAAGCATACAAGATATCAAACAGCTGAGTTCTTACCTATAATAATTATCAGCACTATGATGACAACAAAGGCTAGGATCAGTTTCAGCTGCAGAAATAAAATAATCAAGATTTAGGACACAATTTCAGTGTCACCATTCCAATTTCATAAAGTACTAGTGTTCAACTTCATTTCTTCAATGTCATGAAGTTTATACAGTAGTGTTTTTAAAACAAGTCTGGCTCAGGTCAGGCACTGCTCTGCAAGTGTTAAGGTAGTAATGTTTGTAGCTCCATAGTCCCATTGAAACAAGTTCAAACATCGAGCACATGTACTCTGAAGTCCTGAATATCAGTACATGTTATGTATAAGGTGAAATATTTTAATGGTGTACACTCAAGGAAGTAAAAGTTTTCCAAAATAAAAACTAGTACGTGTAAGGCAAAATAAGAGTGTATATATATTATGTGAGCATTAAAAATATCAAAACCTCAACAATACCATGGTGCAGAATTATACAGTAGTATACTTAACATGTTGGGTAGAAAGTCCAAATTAAAGTAAACCTTATAATGTTCAGCAAATAGGGCTCTCACTGATAGCAGATTGCTTTTACACCTGAAGGGATTACCCTGAGCCTTACATTGTATAATCAAATAAGGGTCTATTAATTGCCTAACAAGTAAATATCCACTGCTATTTACTTTTTAATAGCAATCATGTGTGATGGTACACACTCTTTTTAGATACAAAGTATTTTTCACCAGTTTAGAGCATTTAAATCTGAAATTCTTCTTGTCCATTTACTGATTTGGCAAAAACTAAAACAATCTCCTCAGTATCAGTGACCAACTATTGATATTTACTTTCCTGCTTCATGGCTCGGTAAATATTCCCCGCTAGTCACCTCCATTTCGGGGGATAGTTGTTAATTTATTATACTAAAATTACATGCAGATAACAACGGCTGTTGGTTGTTTTTTTATCGCCATGATTAATCGAATGAAGAAAACAGGTGCTGGTCTAAGAATGTCCGTAGAATTTTCTTTCAGTGCAAATGGGTTGCTGATCAATCTCAAGGCTTGTTTGGAAAATCATGAATGCCTCGTAAGGGTCCTTAAAGAGAAGTAAATGTTAATAAAAATATACTAATTGTACCTGCACCAGAAACAAGCCTGTACAGATTGGAAACTTTTCTCAAAATATAGTAAGTTGTAATACAGACTTAGTCTATAAATTCTGTTTACATGTAGTAAGTGAGTACACTTTCTGACAACACTAATCAGGCACTCTGGAATTCTGCGGGAAAAAAAGTTAAATTCCGCGGGATTTTTCTGCCCAATTCCGCGACCAATCGTACCAATTCCGTGGCAAAATACCAAAATTCCGCGGCAAAAAAATAAAATTCCGTTGGCAAAAATAACTGGTTTATGCAGCAATAAACTGAAGTTTTGTTGCAGAAAGCTCCTATTGACAGCAGCAGACTGCATAAATTTTATCATGCTAACAGTTGACTCAGTTTTATAAAAAAATGCTTTTAAAAAGATATGAGCACGGCGCGTTTGTCAATATTTTGTGGACTTGCTCTTTTAATTAATAGTATTTCGTATTTCCGTTTTTGACACTTTTGTCACTGTTCTAACGACGAATCGGTACATGTTTATCCAGTGTTATGATTTAGGTCAGAACACAAATCACTACAGATAAAACCCACAGAAAGTTGTCACAATGTTACACTGTTGAATGCTCCAGAAATCGCCACAGATTTTTGATCAACACGCGCGTACGTGTCTGGCATTCATAATGCAGAATCATTCAGAAATATTTTTATTTGGGTCAAAAGTTTGGTTTTCTTTTTGAAAATGTTTTCAAGGAACTTAATCATAGTTCTGTTAAATAAATGCTTGTAAAACTGAGAAAAACAGGAATAAATTTTTAGGAGTGCAGCTAGCGCTGGAACTGCGAGTAAATTAAAATAGTTGTTGTCTTGAAATCAACATAGTTTTCCCGCAAGAAGTTGCATGCACCACGCTATTTGCTTTTGAAACAACAATGTTGAAAAAAAAACTTCAGCTAATATTTATTTTGTTGCTTTATAAAATTTGATGACGTTTTCTCACAAGTAACTACTTTGTTTAATATTGCCACAGCTCGCAGAGAATTGCAGACGATCGCGGACTTTACTGTTCTATAAATAGGATTTGTCTCGAAGTACTTTCACACAATTTTCTGATATCTAGAACGTACAAGCGTTTTGATTATCTACAACTTGAACTAGCAGGAAAAAAACATTTAGCACGTTTTCACAAATAAATATAGTTCATCTTTCACCAGCATTAAGTTATCTTTCGACCTTTGGTCATACAACATTTGCAGACGACCGATCCAAAAAAGGTGATACGCGTAGTTGTATTACAATGCAGGTTCTATTTTGAGTATGACGCTCAGAACCGCAACTGACTCAAACTTTTGTAAGTCTGTTAAATTAGGCTTTAACATTTAGATTTATCAAAGCAAGAAAACAAAAGACCCGATACTAATCATTTGAAAGAACACGAAAAAGAAGTTATTGTTTATGCTTTTTCATCTTTGAAACTGAAAAACAAAGTTTGTCAATAGATTGAGCATACGCCTCACCGATCATGTCTTGAATGCTGTTGGAAGAAGTATCAAAACGTCTCATTTCTGTTAGAGAAACTTTAAAACGGAGTAAGTTTTACACAATTACATGACAGCAAATTGCACTACAAGGCTTGCCCGAGACAAAATTCCGCAATTCGAACACAAATCCGCGATTCTTCAGAGACTCCGCGAAATTCCGTGAAATCGTGGCAGCGCGGAATTCCAGAATGCCTGACTAATTTGTATTGCAAGGGGTTACCAACTAACAACAGATCTTTATAGTGGATTATCTGGCCAGAATATCCACTCACCCCCCCCCCCCCCCTCAAGTTCAGAGGACTTTGCATTACATATATTTTAAGTCCAAGGCTATGTTTTGTTCTTGTTGCTAGCATTTTACACTTTACACTTTGAAATATTTTCAATGTTAACTTTTAAACTTCCATCAGATGATCATTTTCTTACCCTACAGCTTTGCCACCACAGCTTTCTCTGCAGTTTCTTTGATCCTTGTCTGAAGTGGAATGCATTCACATCCAGACTTTCTGCAACAGCAAAAATGAAGTCATTTGGGCAACATGCATTTAAAAAGAACCATTGCAGATTCACTGGCAAGTGAATATTTCTAGTTTCTTAAGGTATCCCCAATCTGTTTACTATTCCGCTGTGCCACTAAACATTAACCCTCTCAGCCCCCAAAACACCATATGTACAGTCTACATCTATAGTATCCAGGTTGCAAGTTTCAGGTCAACAAAATTTTGTTTTTCAACCTAGAGAAATGGCTGTGCATGATTGTATGCTTTATTCTAGTTAAAAAACCAATTTATTTTTTCTGGATAATATAAGGAGAATTTACCTAGTTACTGGCAAAAAAGCTGGGAACAAAAGGGCTAAGAACAGTTTTTTTACACAGTACATCATGAAGATGGACTCATTTCAGTTTTTGTTAATATGTAGTACAACATCGTTCCAGCTTGTCAACCCAAGATTTTTTTCAGAATGATATCTTTTATTTGACAAGTATTAAGTATACAAGTCATTTACATTTTGTGATTTTAAATATATATAAATAACAAAAGAAATTACAATCATCTACCTGAAAAGCAAAACCCTATTCTGTCAGAGATGCAAAAGTTGAAGAACTGCTGGGTGTGTGCCATCTCTTGGGGGTCTGGGGGAATCCCCCCCCTCCTTCCCCTGGGGAAAATTTGAAAAATTAACTTCCACAAAGTGTGATTTCCTGCATTTTTAGTGAGCAAATTTGGTGCCAAATGAGGAACATGCTAGATGATAAGTCGCATAAACTAGTCGGCCCAGGTAAAAACGGGACCGACTTCGCGAGTTGTGCAAGGACACGGGGGCAACTTACTTCGTACAGTCACAAAACACAAGTTTGGGAAGTTGAACAAAGCTAAACCAGAAGTAGACTGGCAATGTTCAAACTTTTTGGAACAATTCATTCTATAAAATGTTCAGAAACAAAAGAAAAAAGAGAGTTCGACACAAAAACAGGTCTGACGTGTGTGAATCAAAGTTTCGGGCGTGTGAGCATGTGAAAAAGAGCCGAGGCGTGTGACACACGCTCAAGACATATGTCTTGGTAGGTCTGCTCTGTTACAGTATTGTCTGCCAGTTACATCATATCTCGCAACTATTCGAGAGTATGTTTTTCACTCACAATGACTTGCTACTTGTGAGTCACTCGTTTATATTGAGTTACATGTAGACAGAAACAATGGTACTCGTAAATAATCACAGCTTGGTACTTGAGAGTATCTGTGAGTCAATATGCTAAATAGTATATATATTATATACAAGAAAATAGTGTGTGCGACATTTCTTACATTGTAAATGTACAGCAATGAACTGCTGGATTATTTCATTGACAACAATTTGCTTACAGTAGTATGCTGTAGCTAGCATGTCTGCCCGTACCAACTTGTAATAAAATTCTGACTTAGATAATGCTGTATGACTTTGAACTTTAGATTGCATTTTCCTTTAAAACAACCCCTCTCTTGAAGACTTTTGTCCTTAAAATAAGTCAATGAGTACATTAGAGACAGTTCTAGTTTTATTAACACGAAAGTTTTGCAGCTATAATTATAGAATCCTTGCATGCTAGAAGCCTGCAAAGCTTTTGTTTTCTCAATTACCACACAACAACGTGGCGTTTGCAACCCCATTAAAAATGTCAGTCACTCATGATTAATGAGTCTTTGCAAGTGAAAATTATACTTGCAAATGCCCACAAAGATGTGATGTAAGACAGTAAATGGTATTAAATAGATGAGGTATGGAAGATGTTAGATCTGTTTCACTAATGCTCATGTTCATTTTGTCAATCCTTCTTTCCCACTGGAATTTTGTTTCCATGGAAACTTGGCAGGGCCTATAATGCACCTTATTCTGAGCATCTGATGTCATTTTAAGTTACATTTGAACATTTGTCTTGTTACCTGATTTGTCCTGCAGGTCTTCCAGCTTGGTGCCTCTGTCCAAGACTTTTGAAATGTTGTTCTGCATCACGTCCATGACCCCTCGAATCTCAGACTTTACTCTTGAAACTTTATCCTTTGGAGGAACATGGCGGAATCTCTCAGGACCAGAAAATCTTTATAACAAAAAGTTTAAAACCCTGTCAGTGAACATTTTTCTTTAAAATAAAGAAACCATTATAAAATCTGTGTAAATCTGTTTCAAGGTGCTTGAAGAAAGAATATACAGGTATTCAATGAGTGTGGTCACAATTAATTAATTTGACTTTAATTGGTACATGACTGTGTACTTACTAACTTGTGTGAAATGAAAATCAAGAATATTAATAATAATAATACCATATTTTGCCGTGTATAAGTCGACACCGTGTATAAGTCGACCCCCCATTTTGCAGCCAAAAAAGTGCAAGTTTTAGAG
>JAOBRG010382018.1:0-11091 GCA_027574985.1 Umimayanthus nakama | reverse complement strand
CCGCGCCCTGCAGAGAATGAAAATATGATCATTAACTTTCAAACATCACAATTAGTCTGCTGGTGAGCTGTCACATTAGGAAAATCAGGCGCAAAAACATGAATAAATAAAACGTACGTAAATAAAAGAACGTTTGGTGAAGAAGCATCTTCGTTTTGAAGACGAGAAATATTATCAATACCACCGAAAAAAACGCATTTAAACTCACTTCAATCACACCAACAATTGGTTAAACTTGCACACTGAGGTTAAGAACACCAAAACAAGCTCTCGATACGAAGTAAACTGTTGCCGAAGGGATTATCCGTATTTTTCATCATTTTCAAAAGCGTACAAACCCTTGTTTGGGTGAGGGAAGAAGTGAAGTAGCATGTAGGAGGGGGACGCGGGGGTGGCTAACTAAAAAATCCACTTTTTGCTTCTGATAAAAAAAATTAGATGACTCCTAACTGCCTTTAGTACGATGATGGTGATATATACAGGTGCTCCCCGCACTTGTGGGACTTTCTTAGCTACCAGTTGAATATGAGGTCAAACTGAAAACATGTACAATGCGCGTCTGGCTGCCGATGTACGGCCCTTTGGTGATCTCGGAGCTTGCTGAAATGAGATTACTGGCCATAACACCGATATTAGCCTTCTCCTATCGATGGTTGCGTGAGTTTTTTACGTTCCCCGATAGAACGTCCAGAGACCTGACTAACGGCATAACGTCCCTGTCCGCGGACGGTGTGGCAAAAGAAGGTTGCCCAAAGTTCAATCCCCGATCAGGCCAGGGATCGAACCGGGTGAATTTATATTTTACGCCCACTTTAAGATGGCGGGCTGTCACGGTTCATTTATTATTCGTAAGCTATTGATGGTTCTTCACGGTTATTTATGGTTAGTTAGGGTTAGATTTGGGTCAGGGTTATTTTTTGTAAGAGCTTCAGATAGACAAAAAAAAAGTGTGAGGTGTTTGGCAGCGAAGTTATGGGTTAGTGTAGTGGTAGTAAACAGTGACTCCTGTTTATGAGGTCCTACGTTCGAGACTCGTCATGCACACTATTCTTCGGTATTTTTAGCTTCTGTTTTTTTCTTGAAATTTTTCTAAGTACGAGTTTACCAGTTCTAGCAAGCGTCCGCCGTCTTGAAGTGGGCGTACAAAAAAATCGCTCGAATCGGGACCTCTTAGTTGGCAGTCAGAAATGTGCTAACCTTGCTCTCCTTGCTCAACTATGATAACTGCTGACCGGCTCCAAACAACAGTTATTGAATTCCTTGAATGAGTGCAGGCACAAGAAATACCGCTCACCTTATGGCAGTCGATGAACCAAAGGCAGGAAGCTCTTCATCACCGTCCTCAATTCTTAGTGCCGTCTGAAGGAGGGAAAGAGAGTAAGCGGTGCATAATCTGTTTTATAAGGTCTCTTTTTTAAAAGGGTTCGTACAATCGTTTAAGTTTAAAATCCACGCGGGATTTTTAAAGACTTTGCGTGATCTCATTTACAGAACCCACGACCTTGAAAAAGTCGAAAAAATGACGAATTATTGAGTTGTTAACCATGAAGTGACCAACACTTTGAATTTACTTCTTTCATATTTACATGCAGGTTAGATTTTCCATGACACTCAAAAGCCAATATTAAATTTTCAGATGTTCAGATTTTCTGTAGGTCTCGCACAAGCCATAAGATCCCTGAAACGTGCATATACAGTCACTTATAACGAACCTGAATAGAGCGAACATAAACACGGCATAGATAAAATAGCTGTGAAAATAGGAAATTAAAGAGAATGTTTCACCTCGTAAATGCTCATCTGCTCCTGTAAATCAATGTTTGTACCTCTTCTGTTTTGGTGCATCTACCGATAAAAACAAGTAACAGGTTTTAACTAAGAGAAGAGTAGTTAAACATTTTGGTTGGGAATTGAGATGCAAACTTCTGAGTTGCAAGTAATCCTAACCTTGATGACGTCGGCCATTCCTTGCTCTTCCAGGGCGTCGGTTATGTCATAGAACGTATCTTGGTCCGATATGGCGTACAAAACCTTCAAGTTAAGCCAAAAAGATTTTAACATTACCTGGTTTGATAAGCCAACCTTACACACTTAAATGTTTTCGAGCAATAAAAAATAGTAATGGATGCCAAATAAAGATCCCTAGGCTCTTCTCAGTTGCCTTACAGCAAGAGAGGTTGCACTCAACAGAAAAGCTTCACATACTAGCATCATCCGTAAAGATGAGTGTTCTAAGTTACCTCACCTTGTTTACCAACGTCATGGAAAATACAAGAATCTCTTCATCACCAAGAGCGTCTTTTTCATTGAGAATTCCCATTATCTCACTCCAAATTCGGAGACCTGAAAGCGTACATGTATTGAAGTCAGTGACCCGTCTTATATCAAATGTTTGAACTTAACTGCATGAACTTGTAAACCAAAAGTATTTTAGGGGAAGAGAGAAAACGGGCATTGGGCTAAATGAAATAGGCAACAAAAGATAGAGAAAGAAAGAACCGGGAAAAAAGAAAAGGAAAGAAACGAGACTCAGCTTCACATATCAAAAGAATCCAGGTTTTTAAAGATTTTTAAAACCTTTGTTCAAGGGAACCTTGTAGAAGTTCTTTGAAACCAACTGGAATATTGGCTTTTGTCTTTTTTAAACAAAGCTTAAAAAATTTGCTCTTCCAACTTTTCAATGGTTTCTACAGTACTTAAAAAACTGGAACCATGATTTTTCATAGACACGAAGTGCAATATATTCAGCTTGACATACCTTGTGCTTCATCAACGACACAAACTGCGTCAAACAAGAGTCTGGAGTTATTCTCGGTATACTCCACAAATACAAGTAACAGTTTGAGCGATGTCTTGGCAACAAGTCGGTACTGAAAACAAAACACAAGAACCGATAAGCACGCAATAAGTTTGCTTAAAGCCACTTCAACTGCATTCCTAGTCATTTTCTTATAAAGAGGTCATGTATCACAATATCAATAAGATCTTAGATTTATGAAAGCTACAATACTATGCTTTCTTTGCTTGGTCATTAAATAGAAAGTGCGTTACAATGTACAGCTATAACAGGGGGAGGGGAGGGGAGGGGAGAGAGGATACAATGGAGATGTTATCTAAATACACAAGCGTAAGCTCGGCCGACGCGGAGACGGAAGGAACGTAAAAATTCCATTTTTCCTTTCGTTGACCTTCCGTCGCTTATGTACATCGCAGGTGAAAACTGTATACAACGCTGACACAAGCGATGTTCGCGTATTATGATTGGCTGGGAAACATTCGTTGTGTCTGCATTGTGCTCTGTTTTCATGACGAACAAAAGTGTCGGAAGTGAAAGCAGAAGGAAAAGTGTTTGATTTTTGCTCTTGCTCATCCGACGTTGCTACCCTTGCATCAAATTCGTTTTGAACATTTCGGTTCGTTATGTAACTCGAGGAATGAACAAGGCTTAACACCACAAAACATCAATAAAAACTATCAGCAGAGCTCTAGTCCCTAATATCACTCTTTCTTGAGTGGTACATCTCATTATTCTCAGCTAATGTTACATTAAACTCTAAAAAACAGAAACGATGGAACACTCCTTTTACCCCTTTTTTGCTCTACTCTTTACTTAGTCAGACTGCAAACAAACAAGACAACAATTTCGTAGTATTATGAACATGCATCAAAACAAGATTTGAAGAACTTTTCAACATGCATTTCAATACTCGAATTTGTTTGTATTCTCTCAACTACCAAGTTGCAAAAAAACAGTACTTCACAGTTGACAGAAATATGCCGTCTGGTTTTGTTTCTGCTAAAACTTCAAGAGAAAGCACTGTCAATGAAGCACTCAATTGAACAAGAAATACAAGTAGATACCTTTGAAGCTGTGAGCGAGTACAGCCATTGTATAGTTTCATTGTGGTTGATTACGCCATTCATACCATCAACATAAAGCATAATTTGGCCAATGGCTGCAGCAGAAGAAGAATAAAAAATGCTTATTTTTACTCTACAACTCTGGGTTTTACAGTTAAAAGTGAAGTTCAAAGTTACCAGAATGAAAGAAGATCTTAATACCAATCAACAAGCACACAATCACTGCAGGGTCGTGGGATGAGAGTTACCTCTAAGAATGTAGTTCTGGTAGTTCTGGTCTGCATCAGTGCCCACTGTTATCAAAGCGTTCAGCCCATCTGAGTTGACAAACTCATGAACAAGATCTTTGTCATCCTGCCACAAACATTAAAACAAATACTTTCAAAACGCTTACAACACACTAACTACAAGTTATTTAATTTAAAAAACTGTGTTACACGGGGATCCTGGCGACAGGGCACTCAAGGATCTCCATATTACCCGCCCAGGCCAGCACCTGGAGAGGACACTCCAGCTTTGCTGGTGCAGGGACAGGAACTAACTTAACATGGTGCAGCCATCGTCTCCCAAGACGGAAGGAGGCCAACGATGATGACTAAATGTATTTTTTTTAAAAAAATGAACATACTGGTAATGCATATTGGCTTAAAAGCTAAACCAATATTGAAAGTTCTACACACACTAGATATGGTATTTGGCTCTCTGATTGCTTTCTCTACTACTACACAGCAAGACAATACCCTAGCAGCACATGGCCACCCTTGGAAACTAAAGTGGGGTCCCCCCCCGTAGGGACTTTACAATAAGGCCAAATGTGATAGCAATGTAGTCGAAAATCTGTTTTGATGAACTTAAATGTCAACAACTTTAAGACGAAAGGCTTAAGACTCCCCTAGGAATCAAAATCACGAAAACTTACAGAACTTTTCATTTTTTTCTCATACATGGAACATAACCCTTACTTACCTGAAATATCTGTTTTAAGGAGAAAAGAGCTCGCCTTAGTTCCCTTCCAGAAGCTGCTAACAGTTTAGCTGTGAGAATAACAACATTTTGGTAGTTTTGATAGCTTTCTAATATTACAAAGTTTCCTCATTCTACTGATCTCGTCCCCAGATCTCGTTTTGGAGATCTGGGGACGAGATTGTTTTTCTGCAACACATTTTGCCAACAACAGCTTTTGCTGTTACAAGTTTGATAAGCACAAAGTCCAAAAATGAGTATAGAACTGAAGATAAAGTTATTGTAGTTTACACTACAGTAAGTTATGTAGTTAAATATCTTTCTCTACTGTTAAAAAGCAGTCTCTTTTACACAAGTTGTTAATAAAAATATCTGAAACAAAAAGACTAGAACTAAATTAACCTTTTTGGTGTAGGTGGTACTAATAAAAGCACTTTATTAACAATAGTTCAAATTCCTTATTTAGTGTAAACTTTTTGTATTTTTTTTAAATGTACCAATTGGAAATACATTAAAGTTGTAGGTTTTGGTCATGATACTACATATTACTTGACTTCATAAAGTATAATTATTATTAATAACAGATATTTGATACTTTTATATTAAAAATAGTCTCTCTTCAAAGCATTCTTTCAACCTTGCACAGATGTAAAATTTACAGTATATGTTCCTGGAGAACAGTTAGTGGTTCAAAGCTATGTAATACAGAGTTGCTGAAAGAGAAACAGATGTGACTATGTTTTAACAACTTTTAACTTTGCATGACAATTGTTTTGATCAATAAAAATGACTTGTAAATGATACTTGTTTGTACAGCAATGTACTCCACAGTCACACAGATCAAAAATACTGCCCCCATCTGTGCAATTAGTTAGAGCAGGAAACAGAACTACCGGTATCTAATATAATAGTTTTATTAACCAAAAAGCTTCTACTGAAAGTTTGGTTTAACAGAAAACAAATACAAACTCAAACATGCAATATGTAATGACTCCAGAGTAGTTTTTTGTATCCTCTCTTAGAACTGCCATTTTTGTGTTTAACAAAAGATTCAAACAAAAAGCATTTGGTTTTGTCAGACTTTTTTTTGGATAAATTTAACAACTAAGTATACAATTCATTACACATCAATTAGGTTTAGTACATGTTCAGACTGCAAATGTTGTCACAATAAAAGAGATGTTTTCTAAAACCACTGATGAATAAATAAGAGATCTTAAACACTATATCTGAAACATCCTTGTCATGTTCAGTTCTGCCGAAACCAAAGAACACTGTTCCTACATCAGATCTCCACATGACACAATTAGGGGTCAAATGTAAAGAAGTTCGGCATTAAAAAGATGCAAAATATGTAGTGTAATTGTATACATGTAACTATGTTTTTCTCATAGCTAAAGTCAAATCCACAGGTTACAGTAGAGTCAAATCCTAGTATAAATCATTGGCGGCAGTAAGGGTAAGCTATGTTAAGCACACTTGTTTATCATATACTGAGGACCAGTTGTAGATTTTGAACCAAAGACAACAGTCCCTACCTGACCAGTATGACACCTCAAAATAAAGTTCTCAATCACTGCTGCATTATTTCATAGCATTGAGTGTTTTTATAATATTGAAGACTTTTTTGTGGAATTCTGATGTTTACATACAACAATCATGTATACTGAATGTTTATGTTCAAAATTAATGATTGTGTAAAATTCATAATGATCATAAATTATTCTTTCTCATGTACATGTAAACATTTCAATTAAATTGATCAATAATGGGTATTTTCAACGATTGTTCAAAAAAAATTAATATTTACACATTCAGTCATATAAAGAAAAAAAACAGACCAATCCTGGCTTTAACAGTATTATTTTTCACTAGCAAGCAAGGAACATGACTGTGAATTTTGTAACTTTGTAATTGAATTAAACATAGTGCAATGGAGAGGGGGCTTTGAATTTTATTACAATGACATTTTAGGCTATCTACATGTACAAGATGTTTGTACTACATTTTAGTTAAATTATTGGAAGAGAGCCAATTTCTGGATGATCATGAACTTAAACATAAGACAACATTAATAATATCTGCAGTCATGCAAGCAGTATGCAGATGTAGCAACTGGTTTCTCGCTATAAAAGGAGGGCCATAACAAGATATTTACTGCTGTGTTTTGTTGATCATTTTACAATAAAGAGCTAAATGGCACACAGAGAGAAAGTCGTCCAAGACAAGTTAAAATTATCTACAGTGAGTATTATTTTGGTTTGAAGATTTAACCAGTTTACATCATTGATCACAACAAGCAATAGCTATCAGTGATCGATAGATGAATATGACCGAGCTTATTTTCTGACTAATTCCAGAGTCATTATACTAAGATCATAGGTTATACAGTGCTTCTGATAACTCTTGAAAACAATTAATTATCTCTAGCCTGTAAATGTATAGCTGCTTAACAACATGCTCAATAACATAAGGCTGAATGTAAGCAAGCCAATAAAAAAGTGCATCTGTAATACACTATAACTCAAAGTATCAAGCAATACCATAGTTTAACTACAAAGTCATGAGCGTTTGAAGATCAAACATAACAATGTTAGAAGAACACCACTTTACCATGTATAAAGGTTTCAATAGACCCCTCCATAACTGCCATCACTGTCCTCACATCAAATCAAACATGAATCAACAATACATGTGTAACTGACTGACTGGGTCATGAAAAGTACCAATGATTACAAGTCAATTCAGTTCATAAAATATTAAATATATTTCATGACTGTTCAAGCGGAATTCCAACTGAAATTGTGTCAGCTTGAATATCTGGGGCATGCAAGGAGGGAAATGTCACCCATGGAGTGGGTGCATACTGAATTACATCTCAAATTATTGACTAAATACCTCCTATAACTGCATTATGAAGTAAAGAAACTGTGTTAACCCTTTTGTATGATTTTTTTTCAGGGCAAAGATGAAAGAAAGAATAGTTATTTAAGACTGAAGTCACTAGAACAACTGTTTAAATTGCATTAATTAAAAAACCTAACACAACTTGTCACAACTACATGATATCTTTTGTGACCTAAACAATAGTTTAGTACATATTAAATTTTTCCAAGCTAAAGGTCATGTTACAGACTCCGTTACTCCAGCACCTTTCCATAGCTTGACTAGAATTTCTGATTCTGGATACAGTATGTATAATTATGCCTACGTGTATTGCTATCAATTAAACCTGGTTAAATAAAATACCATATATAATAATCATAGTTACTTAATCCATTTACAATTAGATATTTTATTTATGTATTTTTATAATTTCTGAAGGATGAAAGAGGGTAACTTTGGTAAATGTAAGAGACTGTCAGAGGGAAGTTTAGAATGTCCTGTTCAACACATTTCATGTAGGCCAACCAGCTGTTTGTCCATTTGAAAGGCTTTTCACAAAAAAGGGGCATAAAATTGAGCACAGTGATTGTGTGTAAACATGACATACAAATTAGCAGATTTTTACACTAGTTTTACTTTGCTAGACATGCTTCACTATTTTAATAAAGTAAATTAAAGCAATATTTTTGTAAAAAAAATCCTAAATTAAAAAATAACATAAAAAATAATTAAAAGTACTTCATTTCAAGATAACACAATGAGTGACATTTGCTGAACACTTCAAAAAGTAGAATGATGTACCATTATTTGCAGGGTTCAAAATAGACACTGGTTGCCGGTGATAGCTGGTAATTTTAGGACCATACCGGCAATTTTTAATTCCACGTTAAAGTTTAAGATTAGGAATCTGCAAACTGTTATTTTAAATAAGTTAATTGTGCATGCAGAACTTCTGAATAGCACTTTTTATTCTTTATCGTCGAGTGAGGTTAAGTCTGGTTTACTCAGCTTGCACCAAGAAAGGTCGGGTTTTTCTTAAGAAAAACATACATGCCACATAAATCATACGTTCTAATTGACTGAAACACAGCCACGTAAAGTACGTGTACTTTACTGCTAGAAAACAGCCAGCAAAAATTCTGGGCTACTCAATTTAGAATAAAATGATCGTACAAGCAAGCTTGGATAAGGGGTTGTTTCTGACGATGAACAATTCTTGGCTTGCTACCGAGTTTAGTGACATAAAACACACAAAGAGTGGTGTAAATACTGATAACATACTTAATGTACGTATTGCATTGACCTGTATCAAAATCTTAAATTGACAAAGATCTGAACTTATAGTAGCCATAAGAGTCTTTAAAAATGTCTTCAACATCAGTCAGAGTTGGTTAGTACACAATATTTTAGTTAGTGCTTTGTCTATTAATAAATGTTTTTGATGCTTCCAAATATTTCTGTCAAAGTGGATTAAATGTTTGTAGAAACAAGGATGTACTGTAATAATGATTGTCAGTAACAAACCAACTTAGAGTTCTATCAATTGATTAACTTTGTGTGTTGCTTGCACCTAAACATACAGTTAAAGCCATAGCTATTTCCACAAACATTTTCCTGCTACAAAAGAATTCTTGTGCTATCTGTGTGTCTTAAAATTCCCCAGAGTCACTTACACTGTTGTTGCACTAAACCCTTCAATTATGTGAGTCTAGTTAGTAATAAAAATTATCAGTATATGCCAAACAAGTACATAGCACTTTTCGTGCATTCTTATTGGACCATAAAAAGTAGATATCCACTGTTATCTACTTTTTAGCATTCATGCGTGATGGTCCAAACGCTTTTCAGAAACAAGGCATTTTTCTCTATTTTAGAGCAATTAAAACTGAAATTCTCTGTATGTATTCACTAATCTGGAAAATACTAAAACAATTACACTGTATCCCTATCAGTGTCGGTGACCGGGCAGTAGATATTCACCTTGCCGTTTCGTGGCTCGGTAAATATCTATCACTAGTCACATCTACTTAATATTCACGAATGGAACTTAGGCGTTTGATATCAAACCTAGTTTGAAGAACTTTGTCAATTTAGAAAGCTACATGTACTATATATTCAATGAATTTAGCAAATAACAGAAATTTTACCTTGGAATAGATAAGTATCAAATAAATTAGTTGCGTTACCAAAAACTCATTCATGGATGTGTATTTTAAGTTGTTTTTTAATCACTACTAAGGGTATCAGAGTATTTTGTTATCTTATAGACTATAGAAAGCTCATTTAGTTTGTACCGGTACTTTAACTACCAAATCGATGTAGTATGTTGTTTATCAAAATTCATAAAAATGCTTTAAAAACTATCTTACATTTTATAGTAAGTTACAAATTTTCTAAAGAAACTAAAAGAATGGTGGTTGCCATTTCTTGCTAAGCATGAGTCTAAAGTCATTACCGGTTACTGATGAGTTCCCATAAAAATTTAAAAGCTAGCAAAGGACATCAACAACAATTTATGTTCAACAATAAAATAAATAACTCATAAGCATTAAACACATAACTTTAGACAAACTTGTACTGTGGAGCTAAAATAAATGTAGTCAGTTGCATGGTGGCCTAGCATTGCCACTTTGTTTAACATAGAAACAGATGCTTATGCATCAAAAAACCAATAGACCAGCTAAACAGTTTAAATATTGAATATGTACAATTATCTTTATTTGCACTTTTATATAATTTATAATTATATGCCGGTTTTTCTTAGTTAAACACATTCAGTAAACTATGTAGCTTTAAAGAATACTGGTTTTTGGATATGTTTGCATCAGTCTTTACATTTAGAGGAAACTTGTGGTGATGCTGGGCCATTATACATAACAACTGTTCAATATCACACAGAAATGTGGCTTCCTGTAACCCAGCGGTTAACCAACGCTTAAATAATACTAACACTCTGGGTTGAAAACAAAAGAGATTTTATTAATCTAATTCTGTTTGAGGTCACTTTGCCAATAAATTATACAATTATACTAAAAACACAAGTCAACCACTGAAACAGACATTTGAAAACAAAACCAAAAACTCCAAAGATAAAAATTTGCACCATAGTAAAGTGTAAATATGGTACATATCAAATCATTGTCACACAAGCTTGAAACAAGACATGTTTACATCTTTCTGCAGTGAACCATTTTAATTTTTAAGGAAAGTTAAGCAATATTTGTCCAATTTGTAAGGCATTTGAGCATAAACAACAGGCCTGATTCCCAAGCAAACAGGACAATGATATTTCTCAAGACATTTTTCAGCTTGTTTGACAACAGTTATAATTGATCCCAGAGTTAGAAGTTAAAAAAGCAGAACAGATGACTCAAACCTGCT
>JAOBRG010382007.1:0-11093 GCA_027574985.1 Umimayanthus nakama | reverse complement strand
CCCGGGTTAGTTTGTCGTTTAAACACTGCTACCCGGCTTCAACCCGGGTTAGTTTGTCGTTTAAACACTGCTACCCGAGTTAGTTTGTCGTTTAAACACTGCTACCCGGCTTCAACCCGGGTTAGTTTGTCGTTTAAACACTGCTACCCGGCTTCAACCCGGGTTAGTTTAGAAAAGTGTCATACTCGGGTTAATTCAACCAGGGTTAGTTTACAAATGCCGTGGAAACTGGGCTTGTTTCAAAATGTTTTTGAAAACTTGCCTGCCGTGTCGATATGCAGAACTGAAGCACTGATCAGGACGATCAGTGATTGCATGTCGTTGACCAGTGTGACTCGTAACGACAATCATCTTCAACTTCAAGTCTGAAGAATAACATCCGCGTTAAATCTTGACAAATGAAAGAAGCTCCAACTTAATACACCAACAAAATATTAAATGTCGAACTCCTCGTTTTAATCGGCGAGGTTTTAAAACGGCATTAATGTTTCACAATCATTTCACTCGCTTTTCTGTCGGCCAGCTCGAGAATCGTTTTGCAGCATACCTAACACGTGCAGATCAAGCGCATGTCACAAATAGCTGCACGCATACCGTCTGGTGCCGGGTTTTTTTATTTAAAACACTTCGGTGAGCCCAACCCACCTGTAATTTATGACAAGAAATTGCATAGTTTTTAGTCTCATGCAGTGAAATGAAAACTTTGGAAATCTAAATGTTATCGATCGGGGGAATTCGAGAACTGAAACGATGTTTACTCTTGCAGTATTTCAAGTCTGCCGATGACAAGCCGAATCTGGACCATTTGGTATATCAATTTTTAAAACCTGTCTGATCTTTAGTTGTTCGTCTTTTAGATGCATTATTTCGATATTTTGACACAACTGTATGATGATACTGTATACGATTCATTTGTTGTTTATTCCGAGCGTTTGGCCGCAAACAATGAAATAAATTAAGTTTTCTCTACCTGCTTGCCGCTGTAAAGACAAAACTGAAAACTCCGAGTTTTTGTTTGGTGATACTTTCCTAATTGTAATGAAATTCTGGGAACTCCTTTATGTGCTCGACGGATCCTGGCACTAATCGAAGTTGTTTTTTCTTTCTGCATGTTGGGTTTTTTGTTGTTTGCAAAACACTGACGTTTGTTTGCAGTTTTGATTGAAAACAAAGTCTTTTTCGTTTCAGTCAAAAAGAGCAATTTTTCTAGGACAACAAATTTTAATTTTCAAGTGAAAACGCTGATACTCATTTGAGTTATACGTCGACCAAGAAAGTGAAATATATGAACTACGTTTGAAACTCGCCATCGTGTTCGAAGATCGAGTGCCATCAATCAGCGTTGGTCATCTTTTAAGAAACTTTCGGCTAAATCTCGTCCAAACTTTCCTTGAGAAATTCAAAGCGGTTTTTACTGAGGTTAGATTGAGTTGATCAGTGTTTAAAACAGTGCCTTCTTCAATTATTTCCCAACGCTTTTGATCGCGGGCTGGAACTTTAGCACATTAGGAAGGCGCGAGTAGTGAGGACTGAAGAATTGCACATTTGCTTAAAAATGGCATGTTTTGCTTGGTTCTTTGAGTTCACCAAACAAGCACACTTAAAAAATGCACCCTCCCCCCAAAATGAATAAAACAACAAACGTCAAGTAAATATATAAAATGCGTTTATTTACAAACGAAGTTAAAACGTATACACAATGAATTAGACAAAAACATGGTAAATAAACATACTTGAACATGAACAATAACAAAAGGAAGAAAAGTACACATAATTATTCAAAAATTTAAACGGATGATTCGCGTTCGTAGGCTGGCTCTTGCTGCGGTGGCGGCGGCGAGGGTGTACGCAGTGGCGAGGGAGAGGGCGAGCGAGATCGTTGAGGTGATGGCGAGGAAGCGGGCGATAGCGAGAGAGATTGCAGCGAGGGCGAATCTGGCGGATTTGGCGTAGCATCACTGAAGTGCAGTCTAAGAAAAGCACAAAAATGTTGTTGAAATAAACACAAATTGTTTTAACATACTGAACCAAAGTAAAATATCGTAGTTCAATTGGATTCTGTTTGGCATTTCACGGCATCGGTATATACAGCACTTACGATAAAGCGCTTTGGCTCTCTGCACTGCCTTGGTCTGAATAGGGCGGGGGCGCAATTAGCCTTCCGACACTGGGATGTGTCGCCCAGTGAATAATTTCAACAACGGCATCTCTGTTTTGTAAAGAGAGACATTGTGAGAACAATCAAATAATCTGAAGTAATTTAGAAAATTGGGTACATCGAAGACTTTCAAAAGTATATCTTTCAAGGACAAATTTTTTTGTGTCAAAAGTTTATTTACACAAAGTTTAATAATTTAGGCGAAGATGAATCATGGGTTAATGTGCATAAGGGTACCGTTTTCAGTTTCAAGTATGTAACGTCGTTAATACGCATCGGACACCCACAAACCGATATATCAATGAAAAGCTCATGAAACTATCTAAATGATGGTGAAAACATTTTAATTTTTTTTTGTTTCTAAACGAATGCAAGCTTCATAATTCAAACTAACCCTTTCGCTTCTAGATGTCAATGCGGCTGTTATCTTCATTTTACGCCATTTGTATTTTGCTTATCAGTTTTATTACCATTTTTACTCTAATTCCATCTTCAGCTATTATTTGATTAGCTTACCAAATTTGACGGCATGATGTTAAAAATTTAGGGAGCATTTATCCTTTGCATTGTCGCAGTTTTAGCCAAAACATGTCTCCAGAAATTCACTCCTAAAGTACGCCGCACGTTTCGATATTTTGATCCGTTCCAACATGAACGGTAACCTTAAATTTTCTAGAAGGGATTTTACCAAGCATACTTACAATCTGGCTGTCGTATACCGCATGCCAGGATTCATCTGCAGAACAAAGGAATCAGTGACCTTAGGAAGTATCGAGTCCAATGAGTTGACGCTATGGCTAACAAAGCGAGTCAACTTGCTGGGATCCATTACGTGAATATGTTTATCAAATGATTAAAATACAGCGCGCATGAACCATGGTTTGGTTCGGCAAGTTTAAAAGCAGGTTGTGTAAAAGATAAATTCTCTGATCAGTATATGATTGGGCAAAAGTCGACCTGCAGCTAACATTTAACCAACTGCAGTTATTTAGCAAATGCTTTTTCGCTGATCTTTGAATTATCTAAATATATTTAAGATGGGGAATAAATGGGTTTGTTCAACAGAAGTTGATATGGTATGTTTTTCGCCTGTGGGCTGACGTTTCGAGCGTTAGCCCTTCGTCGGAGCAGACTCCAAGATTGGGGACTGATTTTTCAAAGAACCAGACGAAATGCATAACAAGAACAAGAACGTGAATAAGAAACTTACGCGATCATACGCCAAGAGCTCTCTTCTCAGCCGTGCCACAATATTGGCCAAAGCATCATTTACGTCAGGGTCTGTAAACTTTGTTCAGTTGGTAAAGCAGAAGAACATACTGTTATACTGATTGTTTTTAGCTAATTGTTGTAATAAATTATGAGACAGCAGCTATTAGCAGTTATTAGGGTGTTTTCTATAAACTGAAAAATCACTTCACTTACCGTGACGCGTTCCATTGTAAGCAGTGTGCGAATAGAGGATGTTCGAACAAAGGCACACGGTCTTTATACTCGAAAAGGGGCTGAAATCTGAACCATTTTTTAAAAAGCATGTACAGTGAGAACGGAAATACAGCCTCGCAGGTACTGGTGAGTATGGTCATGTCAACGCAAAACGACACCCTTTTTTTAAGACATAAAAAAGGAAAGATTATTTGCATCGGTTTTCCTTCACCGTCAATGAGAAGAATCACGGCAGCAGTAAAATCATCATTGTAACATCGCAAACTTCACATAAAGGATTCTTCATGGGCGGGTGTGATCGAGGTTCAGCCACACACACACACACACACACTAATGTTTTGTATTGACCGATGGCGTTTCCG
This sequence comes from Umimayanthus nakama, assembly GCA_027574985.1. NCBI lineage: Eukaryota > Metazoa > Cnidaria > Anthozoa > Zoantharia > Parazoanthidae > Umimayanthus > Umimayanthus nakama. The sequence goes on along the minus strand of JAOBRG010382007.1, from coordinate 7,127 downwards.
GTCGAGTGTGGTTGAACTGACGTTTCCAGGCCATTTAAGAGCCATTTAACACCTGCCGTTTTTGAGCAAATTTCGTTTGTTGGAGAAACAAATTGGAGAATCGGTATCATCTCCTTTTTATAGTTTTAATGTTGCGCGCAACAACGACATTTTTCTTTCATGGCTTTGTTGTTTGCAATGCGGTGTCTAAGCAACGCGGCACCTCATTCGTATGATAATCCAGCCAAGCTGCTTATTTTTATCTTAACGTTAATTTTTTTCAAAGTGCAGAAGCCGCAACTTCTTCCCGCTTTGGGCTCAACGTTGACTGTCTCCGCCTGGTTTAAATGAAAAACCCGACACAAAGATCTCCCATGTAACGAGTATTAATGATTTATCGAAATCTCTCAGACAAAACTGCTTTGGCCGACTTTATTTTTTTTATAAGGCGACGCTTTTAGTATTTATTTAGCAGATCTAAATAATTTTATTTACAAAGTTGATTATTTCTTACAGCTCATTTATATGACGTCTTTTACAAGCAGACGCTGATAAAAAAAAAGTGCAAGTTATGTTTTTACAATGGCTAGTACGCTGGATGTGCTTATTCTTATTCGGAGTGATAGCTCCGCCCTTGACCACCATTGCACCCGCCGTGAATTTATAGCGGTTTCCGGAAACCAGCTGAAAAGTTGAGAAGGGTGAGTAGATTTGTTAGTTTTTAAAAAATGAAGTGTCAAAATGTTGGTAGAGCCATGTGCTCACAAGGTTACTCGGTATTATTTCTGGCTTCAGCAATCAAGTGTCGCTTGCCTTTGTCTAATAAAACTGCAAACTTTAACTTAAGAATTAGATTTTTTTCGAGATAGAGGCAATGAGTGGAAGCATTTTTGTAGCGCGGTGACGATTCAGCATGCTGCAAAGTTTTTTTAAAAGCATAGCAGTAATGAAATCTGAAGTGCCATGATACGTTGCATTTTGCAGAGAAATTGCAATACTGTCAAAGTGGTCCGTCGAACCTTTTTTCAAAACTGTGAATGTGAGGATAAATTGGTTCTAATTCTTGAAATTTTTACAGTGGCCAGAAATTTATTTCTCGTTTACTTCACTTTTTAACGGAACGTGACTGCAGTACCGGAAACTGTTCCTTCTTGTGAGTGTGACTTTGTTTGCTGCCATTCAAACTTACAATTCTGTAGAACTAAAATATCTACTTTGGAAATTCGAGATAGTGCGTTTTTTGTTATGTGCAAAATCTTTTTAACTAAACGAAGCGATGATTGGTCCCTGTGGTACTGGTCCGGGTTGACAATTGAGAGTTCCCGTGCGAATACCACAACAAAACACGGCGTGGCTCCACATACTTCCCCTTTTGAGCGAGTGCGTTGTGCTACAAACAAGGTGAGAAAATTTATGGTTTCGGCAGTTCCTAGCTTTACTTAGTTACCATTCAATAACAATTTTGTTTTCAACTATTCATTTTAATATCATCAGAGATTTAAGTTCAGTCGTCTGCTCCGACCAAGGGCGTCAGCCATTCACCAAACCTTTCAGGCAAAAAAAACACCAAAGTTTCCGTGTCAACCCTCGTTGATCAAACTCATATTCAGTTTACTCGCAAACGAAAACTGAAAACATTTTTTTTTTCAAAACTAGTCTTTCAGCGCAAAAGCAAATGGCCTGGTCGAGACTTGATCTGACATATTCACATCTTGTCACTGCTGACTGCTGCGGCTCTCTGATCATCAAGTTGTTCACAACATGCTCAAATATATAGAATCTAATATTTTTGTTTTGTGTGTTTTATGCTCACCAGATGGATTCCTCACAGATAGAATTCATAGTCTGTTATGCCTTTATTTATTTTTTACTTGTATGCCTTATCATTTGTGTTCTTATTATTTTTAAGTTTAAAACCCAGTCGGATGGAAAGGACGTGGTTATTCGCGGTTTCGAGCAGACCGTGTCTCGCCTGAGAGTTCTGTTGCACTTTGCATGGAACGCTCAGGCGCTTCACGACCCGCTCGAGGCCGCGAATGACCCGGAGCCAAGCGATGCCGGGTACAGCTCGATAGATGAGGAGGAGCAGGTTTAAACAGCCTCTCCTCTTAATTCATCGAACTGTATAAAAAATATTTTTCAAACTAACTCCAAAGAGAGATCCAAGAAAATAGGTGGAAATTTGGAACTAGGATGTACAACCACCTCGATCTAGCCGCGGTACGAGCGGGCGGAAAGAACACTGTTTTGAAGACTTCCTGAACAAAGATTAGATTTTAAGAATTTTACTTTCGAAAACATCTTTAATTTGACGAAAATTTCTCTTCTTGAAATGAAAGAAAACAAAAATCGGTTGACACGTGTGTCGGCGCATAGTTATTACAATCTACTGCATGATACGCTTTGTTTCAAAAGTGAGACAGAGAATTTAATTGTGATTAGTTTTCGGACCACGAAATGGAGTTTTCTGGGCCTCCAGATTCTATAGGCTCTCGGCTCCGACGCACACCATTATCATATTTAGCCCGCTTTGGGGAAGGCTTGATGTTAGACATTCTGCCATTTAGAATTGCGTTGTAAACTGAAAATCTTTCAAAACATCGTTGAAGCCCGTCCTCGTCCAATCCATTCCACATGGGTTTGTTTGTTGCAACAGCGCATGCTTTTTCTTTTACTGCTGACCGCTTTTATTTTGCAACACGATTTTGTTTCGTTTTGTTTTACTTTTTGTTGCCTTTGCTGTGTATCGTAATTTGCAAATCAAGTTTAAATCGATGGAAGCGGCCAACTTTCATTGAGAGGAGTCTGGAGGTAAGCTGTCGTTGTCATTTAATTCCAACTCTTTTAATATGTATCAACACATCAGTTAAAATGTTTAGGATTTGACATTGAAACAAATCGTAACATGATACAGTGGAATGAACTCAGTTTATCGGAAGTAATTTTAAAACAGCTGTACGAAAATAAACTCTTCAGACTTTAGAAAATTTCGTTTTGTATGTCTATCTTCAGAAATGTTTATAGTCCTCAATTAATAATGTTTGATGCTTTGAAATCTTCCATTGAGATAAATGAACAAGGAGGTTTTTCATGGTTCTCGGGGGTAAAGCTTTTACTACGAACAAACAAAATGGAAAATATTTTAGATGAAGTGATTACTCCAACACGCATTAAAGAAATTCTCAAACAGTTTAAGAGCAATTTGGTGTCATGCTTTTTGAAGAAATGAGAGAATACTCAAGACAAAGACACACTGGATCCACAATCTTCAAAGAAACTAAAGGTTTATAAACCTGTGAAAAGCCAGTTCACTTGTGAGAACTATCTTAAGTTTTTAAGGAATCCAGATTTAAGGTTAGCTTATAAGAATTTCATCGCATTCACTCCCCACTGAAGTACGACGGTACGGTCATGAGAATTTGTCCTCTTTGTTCATCTAAAGCATCAGGTGACAACTTTCGTTATCAATTGAAATGCGAGAATACTACTTTTACATAATACTTAGTAGAGATACTTTTATTCAGAAAACATATTAGGTCAGTTTTAATTACAGAAAATGATTTAAATAACTGTTATGTAAGTCTGACAAATTTATTATTGTTCAAGTTAGTGCAAAATACTTTCACGGCGTTTGTGAAATTTATAAAAAGTTTGTGATAAGTATTTCTTGAAAATTAATTCCCCACTACATGTAGTCATGCTTATCTTATTTAAAAATTTTATACTGATATTCTTATCACAAGAACAGGACACGCTTATGACACAAGGCAAGCGACAACACTATTCTATCAACGGCAAGACACCATGTAAAATCATCAGAACACGCACATGACACAAGGCAAGCGACAGCACTTTTCTATCTGCGGCAAGACACCTTGTAAAATCATCAGAACACGCACATGACACAAGGCAAGCGACATCACTATTCTATCTGCGGCAAGACACCTTGTAAAATCAATAGGACACGTACATGGCAGAAGGCAAGCGACAGCAATATTCTATCAGCGGCAAGACACCTTGTAAAATAAACAGGACACGCACATATTGAAATTGAGATTTTCACAGAAAATAAACATACATTAAATGAACTTCTAGTCAAAAAATTGTTTTTCAATACGTCTAATAGCCTGCGAGATACATGATGACGAACGAGAGTTTTACGGGAAGTGAAATTGTATGACGTGCAGAGTTTTTTAGGTGCGAATTTCTCGAGACATATTTTGGCTAAAACTGCGACAATGCAAAGGATCAATGCTCCCTCAATTTTTAATCTCATTCTGTCAAATTTGGCAAGTTGATAAAATAAATGCCGAATCCTAGGTGCGACGACGGTCCTAGCGAGTTTTGAAATTCCACTCCAATTATTTTTATGACTCAAACAGTACAGTTTTGTATGCTGAAAATAGGAGAATTTTCTTCAAATGCCTGCAGAAAATTAAAGACGATTTCAATCATAAATCGCCAGGACGGTATTCGAGCGGCAAATGGTACTAAAACTGATACATGCAAACAAAAACAAATGGCGTAAGAAGTGAAAGGTTTAGTTTGATTTATGGAGCTCGTATTCGTTTACAAACAAAAATTTTTAAAAAACATTTTCACCATCATCTAGATAGTTTCATAAACTTTCCACTGATATATAGGTTTGTGGGTAGCCGATGCGTATAAACGAACTTACATACGAAAAACTGAAAACACCGTTCAAGGTGAACGGTAATCTTAACGCCCCCTATCTCATAAACGCCTATTTTCTAATAAGGGCTATGTCATAAACAAGTGTCCAGTCGCTGATAAGCGCCTCCTCTCATTAAACACCAAGTTTTTAATAAGCCCCTCCCTCTCCCCAGAAGCGCTTAGTTTTTAATAAGGGCCATGTCATTAACAAGTTCTAAATTTCTAATCAGCGCCCCCTCTCATTAAACGTCCCTCTACCTTTTTAGAGCCTAGTTACTAATAAGGGCGATGTCATTAACAAATGCTAAAATTCTGACAAGCGCTCCCTCATTAAACCAAGTTTCTATTAAATAGGCACCTCGCTTCTCTTCCTCATAAACACCTGGTCCCTAATAAGCACCCCTTCCCATTGGCATCCAGCTTTTAATACGTGTCCCTTTTCATAGCCCAGTAACCAGTTTCTATTATTATTAAAAGGGGGCAATATAAAACGTCTCAGCTCCCCCTTACCTCAAGTCAAATTTTTGTCAGGTTTTCTCCTAATATGCCGTAAAAAGCAGATTCAGGGCCATTTTTTATTTTTCCTTTTAGTATTAGTATTTGAATAACAAACAGGAAGCGAGTAAATTGCTTTAACTCGCGCCTCTTAAAGTGAACTGAAACCGAATATAAAGCGTATACCTCGAATTGCAGCTCGTAGCCACTTTTGCGTTTTAAACGCTTGTGCTAGATAATCGTCACATCTGTCCTATAGTGTTATGAAATTCAAGAAAAACGAAGAGCTATATTTTGCGTTCTGGTTTTTGGCCACTAACAATAAGGAAAAAACATTCCAAAATTATCTTGTTTTACATTATGGTTCCGCCGGAAAAATAAATAAGCGAACTAACATAAAAAAATTCTCTTTCTTTTTTTCGTTTTTGTGATAAAACGAAAAAAAGAAAAATCGGGCCAATATCCCAAGTTTCAAATTATCGGCCAATTCCCGTCTTTACTGTTTTCGTTTTAGTGGAAAATTGGTTTGGCCGAACCAGTCACGGTCCATACAAGGACCCATTTAGTAAAACGAGAAACGATTTCCATATTTGGCTGACTTCATAAGTATTAAATGCACCGAATACTGTATACTAATGAAGGTTGCTGAGAGGCCATCTTTCTTTCAGTTAAAAACACTCATCAGCTTTATTTTTAAACATCAGTTATGTCCGAGGTTTATAAAAAGAACTAACGTTGCAGAGGGATGAGTCGCGCGGCCAGAGATCAAAGAAATGGAGACGGGGGGGGGGGGTGTTCTCGTTCAAAATTCGCAATAATCGGACTTGACAGCCGCAACAACAGAAACAGCAAGATCTGTCGTATCAATCAGTCTATCTTACAAGAGTTCGAAAAACATCAATAAACTGTTTGACATGTCAAAAAATTTATTTTCGAGAAAAACCCATATTCAACTACCTATTAAATATTTACATTATTTCCTTCGCCACGTTCTTCCGATTGTAAAGCGCAATTGAATGTGCCACATAAAATTAATGCTAACTATTATTATTTATACGTTTCTTCTACACATGTGTTGCTGAAAACCCTTGAACACGTATTGTACAAGTGATCTCACAAGCCAAAACTTTACACAAACTTATTAACCTTGTCCAAACAGTTGCCTTGTTTTCGCTATCACTTCACGCTTTGTCTCATTTTTCAAAATCAGATTTTCAAACACAACTACCTTTTAGATATTTACATTACTTCATTCGTCAGGTTCTTCGGACCATAAAGTGCATTTGAATGTTTTTATACGGAATTCGTACCACATCAATGATAACTAATGTTATTTATACGTTTCTTCTACGGAAAACCTTTGAACTCGTATTGTACAAGTGATGCACTATGACGTCACGCTTTGTTTACATTTCACAATAACATTTTTCGATAATTTTATAAAATTTATTTGCAACGAAAATGAATGGAAAGAAACTTTCAAAATAGATACTGCTTCTAAATGTAAACCAACGATATTTTAATGATTACAAAACATTGCGATATGAGTCCTTTTGATTGAAACTAAAACTCAGATGTTCAGCTAAGTAAAGTCGAAATGAAAAAATAGGAATTTCCTCTATTAGTTGAAACTAAAGTAGTAGTGTAGACTATGACGTCATATTGAAAACTTAGTTTGATAGCAAACAAATTTTTTTCCAAACACTAACACTCTGGCTGGTTGCTGCTGATTTTTCCACGCAGGCCTGCAGCAAGGGTTGCAAAACCAAAGGTTTGACGGGCTTGTTCTTTCTTTATTTAAACAAACCCAATCTTCTCAGAAATCCTTAACTCTCTCCAAATCAGCTTCTACCCCCCCCCCCCCCAACACACACACACACACACACACACACACACACACACACACACAAACATTCTTGGTGTCCAGATCTCAACATCATCGCAACACCGTCAATCCAAAATGTTTTGTTCTTGCTACA
>JAOBRG010382006.1:0-25579 GCA_027574985.1 Umimayanthus nakama | reverse complement strand
AGCAGTAGTAGTAGCAGTAGTAGTAGCAGTAGTAGTAACAGTAGTAGTAGTAGTAGTAGTAGTAGTAGTAGTAGTAGCAGTAACGGTAGTAGTAGTAGTAGTAGTAGTAGTAGTAGTAGTAGTAGTAGCAGCAGCAGCAGTAGTAGTAGTAATGGTAGTAGTAGTAGTTATAGTAGTTGTAGTAGTAATAGCACATGTTGTAGTATATAGTAATAGTTGTTGTAGTAGTAGTTGTTGTAGTAGCACCACCAGCAGTAGTAGTAGTAGTAATAGTAGTTATTGTACACACAAGTCCTTAGATAACGGCAATGGAGCTCTCTTATTGGATCCTGTACAACTAGGATCTCAGCTCATATCCTATGTATAGCGAAATTCAAGATGGCGACGAGGCTTGCCGAGAGGGATTATTTCTGAGCCCCCTTCCCGCTTACTCCATCTTCTCCAATCCAAAAAAGATTTTGGCCATCTGTCGCACCTTTTATTGCCGAATATGCATTTGTTTATATGTTAATGCAATCGTTTTAACAAAGAAAGCGTCCAAATTATCACTTACCGTTTTCTTGCTGTCCAGATCATTAACTTCCTTTTCAGCCGAGCCTGCTTGTTGATCACCAAGAGCGAGAGGCCCGCCTACCCAGCCCGTGTTGGCGCGTTTCGTTACTTTCTTGGCTCTGGTTGTCCTAGTAGGAGCAGCTTTCTCAGTTTCTTTATTGTCATCTGAAGCCGAACTGATGCGGTTCCTCGCTGTGTCAGTTGAACTCGTACTGGTCGAGGAACCAGTCGTGCGCCTCGGATAATCTGCAAATCTTGATTGTGCAGGTTCCTCTTTCTTTTCCTCTCTACCGAACGAGGACGATTTCGAACTTTCAATATTACCTATTCGAGAAGAATAAAGTGCCTGCCTTGACGTGGGCGAGGTGACGGACGACGGCGTGCTCTGAGCACGTGTTACCGAAGTAGTTCGTACAGATCCAGTTGTCGAAGTTCTACACGGTTCTTCTTCTTCAGAAGATTCTTCAGTCTCACTTCCAGAACTGTCCGACTCCGAACCTAACCGAGGCCTAGAGTTTGTAGTAGGGACTTTCCTATTGGCAACTGAATTGACAGTATGTTTCGAGTTTGGTGGCTCCTCTTCGGACTCCGACTCTTCTGTCGACTCCTCGCTGTCTTCCGAATCACTCTCCTCGCTCTCTTCTCTCTTCTCATCGTTTTTCTCTTTATCTTCTTTCGGACTATCCGGAAAACTCGGAACTTTAGAAAATATTCTTTTCGGCGAGGTTTGATCCATACTTGCTTCCAATGCTGCTCTTTCCTGTTTGACGTCACCCAAGTATAACTTGGTGTCCTTAATTCTTGTGATTGAACTCCTGTTCAAGACAGAATGGAAACAAAACAATTACCTTTGCCAGTTGTCCAAGCACGCAGGAACTTTAGGAGGAGTAGAAGGTTCATACGTATATAAAGTCATGTTTTATAGCACGCTAGAGCACGGATTCCAACTGACCATTTAAAGCAGCACCTTATCTTTTACCCACTTATCAATGCAGCTTGGCCAAGTTATCATAGTGCATTTCGTTAGTTGGCAGATTATAGTGCAGAGTTTGGATGAGTCTCGAGTCGGCAACAGTCGTTATGATATAGCTAAAGCTACAGTCTGCATCTCACTTTTCATTCCTTTACTGACGACCAGACAGAAACATTAACAAAAGGGAAGGAGGCAGTCTCGTTGTGCAGCAGACCACATTCTCAAACGCTTTGCTTCAAACAACGAATTTGATTTTCCTGGAGATCAGTGAAGTGCAGCGAGTGTGGTTGGTGGGTTATTCTGGTGCAGGGATCGCTTTGAGTGATACGTCAACAGTGAAGCAAGCTAGCAAAACCGACAAAACAAAACTTCTACTTATAAAAACCTTGACAAAATTATAATGAAAATGATGATGACGACTAAAATGTAAATCACAAATATAAAAACAAAAGCTGGAAACCAACTACAGTGGATAGCAGTTGTGTTACGAAACTTGAAAGACACCAAACGTAATTCCTAAAACAAATATATACTATTCAACTTCTTAGAAGATCAGGCAAAAATAAAACTACAGAAATGAAATTTCCTGTATTTTGCTGAAAAATGTTCACACTTAATGAATGCTATCAATTCACGAAAAATGACAAGGTTGCCTGAAACAGCCATTCTACATTTTAATCACACAAGAAATTCGCCAGTCTTGTATATAGCACATAATAAAAAAATAATACAAAACACAAAACGAATCTATTCAGCGTTACAGCAGTTGCACCTAAACATACCATTTACCTTTGAATGGCCAGGCTATTTCTTACAGCAAATTTGCCGAACGGAAGGGGGGCGGGAGTGGTCAAAAAAACCGGTGCCCTTTCACTTTCAACATGATCACAGACTAAGGCAAAGTAATCATACGTCATACAATAGTGTCTTGTCCTGGCTAAATTGCTTCTGTGTTACAATATTTACCAGGACGAAAATTGTCCTAAAAGCAAAAAACTAAATCCTCCCTGGATTAAAGAATGTATTTTGGTTCACAGAATGCCTAGACATAGGGACTTAAAAATATTTTCTGATTTGATTATTTCATAAAACATCACAAAACTTCACAATGACAAGCAGCAAATTATCATAACTTTATCAATAAGAAATTGCCTTTTGCGTTTTACTGTAGGCCATTCAAGATAATTACTTTCATTCGCAATTAACTTCGAGTTGCATGTACTCGTGGAAAGAGGGTGGATAAGAGGGTGGAGAGTACCACTATTACAGCAGATGCCGGTGCATGAGAATGTCAAATTGGTTCGTACTGACAGTGTTAAAGAGGGTGTGAGCACAGTGAGGTGACTGAACCGGCGTGTTAGCATGGATGGTAGTAGCGAGCACAACTAGGTGACCAGAGGCATGTCAGCTTGGGTGGTAATAGTGAGTATAATTGGGTGACCAGAGGCATGTCAACATGGGTGGTAATAGTAAGCAGAATTGGGTGACCAGAGGCATGTCAGCATGGGTGGCAATAGTAGGCAGAATTGGGTGACCAGAGGCATGTCAACATGGGTGGTAATAGTGAGTATAATTGGGTGACCAGAGGCATGTCAGCATGGGTGGTAATAGTAAGCAGAATTGGGTGACCAGAGGCATGTCAGCATGGGTGGTAGTGGTGAGTATAATTGGGTGACCAGAGGCATGTCAGCATGGGTGGTAAAGGTAAGCAGAATTGGGTGACCAAACACATGTCAGCATGGGTGGTAATAGTGAGTATAATTGGGTGACCAGAGGCATGTCAGCATGGGTGGTAGTGGCGAGTATAGGGAGGTGACTAAAAAGGAGTGTTAGCTTGGGTAGTAGTGATAAGCACATTGAGGTAATCAAAGACGAGTGCTAGCACAGGTGGTGGTGATAATACAAAGTTATCAAAGATAAGTACAAGAAGGTGAATGGAGTCATGCTAGAATGGATGGCAGTGGCAGCATCAACAATCTGGATGTGGGCAATGGACAGATTAATAATTCTAAACTGGTTTACAAAGAAACAGAGATTCTAAGTTTTGGAAAGGTATCGAGTCCCTACAGAAAATGCTAAACTTGCAACCAATGGCAGACAGAAAGTAAAGATTGTTCATCAAACAACCTACCCATAACACTGTCACATGTTCTGGTTACAAAAAAAACAAAAAACAAGACCCCGGACCAATGAAACAAGGTTATGTACCAACAGGTAAATGACATCGATTATTTCAGGCAACAATTTATACAGTCAGCCAACACTGAACACTACCCGTAAATCAAGAAACATATTCTGAGAGTATTCCCAAAACTTTTGATACAATATAGCGAATTGCAAAACTTTCTCTAAGTATCCTCAGAAAGATCCACTTGTAATTTGTCTTTTTTGATATAAATTTTAATATATTAAAAAAACCATAATCAAAATACTTGCAAATCTTGCAACTGGATGAAGAGTAAAACAAAGCACAATGTAAAAACCAAGGAACAACAAATGTGCTACAGAGCAATGTTAGAAACTTGCTGTGTGTTTGAAACAATCAGCTGTTTGCTAAACAACTGAATTTCACTCAATGATGCCCTTCAGTTTTATTCCATTTTCTTTACTTGTGTCTACCATTGATGCCAATGTGCTCCCCCCTTCCCAGTGCAATAACTACTGTTGCCTTGATTCGGGAACTCATCACCACGCACACATCTGAATTTGAGGGGAGAAGCGGAGTAGAAAAGTGTGCCGAAACCAGTCCTCAAAGTGATTCACCTGTCAATCTCAAGGTCATGCTGCATCAGTTCTCTTACATGATCAATTGAATTCCGCTCTAAGGTGCTAACAAAACAAAAACAAATCAAACAAACATGCTGTAAGTATAAATAAATAAATAAAGATTATTGCCAGGTCTTGCACTTCACCTTGAACCCTGTTCATTGATAAATGCACCACAAACAACATGGCTGGGGAGAGAATAAAATTTACTACGTGCTGAGATAAGTATAACCCCTTTATTGAGTCATTCAGCCAATTAATTTTTCGAAAATGATTATCACTCAATACTGAAGTATACACCAGTGTGACTGTTATAATTGCTAAAGATTTCCGAATCACTGTTCAAAGCAGTGATTAATAAGTCTTGAGTTAGCAAAAGATCGCAACGTCAACAAAACTTCACTCAACTCGTAAGCTGTCTGACAACAAAGTAATATATATGCAAGCAAACCAAAAAGCTACGGGTATTAATATTGAAATACTTTGGCAGGCAAAGTCTTTCTTTGCAACAAATAATTGATGATGTGGACGTCCTTATCAGCCGAGTTATTTTGAGTGAAATTGTTTTGAAGAACACAAAGAGAACTGCATGTAATAAACATACTGAATCTCTTTTGCTTTGGTAAAACAGCTAGTAGCCTGCATTGCAATGCTTTCGTGAACAAAGAAAAAGCAAAATAGGCCTTAAGGCTGTTCCAGTTTGTGGTGTGCGAACAGAGAATGCACGAACGTATGCTTCAACAGTGGGGAGCTACATGTACCGACACAGAATGCAAGTTTGCTCAGTGCCTGCACATTTCAGTCATTACAGCAAAAGACAGCATGCGTGCAACAATTACGACTACATTTAATAACACCAGCAAAAAATTGCAACCAATGCAGTTTCATGATTGTTGACAGCGTCACATATCAACAGGGACACGTTGCACGAGGAAATGTGACCAACATTCGAGTATGTATAGATGCATGCAAGGTTAGCTCATGACTACCTTGAAAACTTTAAATACCGTATTCAACATTAGCATAAGACTATCAATAGTTTGCTAGAAGATATTCAGTGTTAGCATTAGTTACTGCAACTTTACAAAGTATGCATGGCTTACAGACACAAAAACAATGCAAGTTGGGATATTAATGTAACTATGGTGAGCTTTCACTTGCATGATGCATGACTGTATGCAAGTACTCATGCAACAGAAGCTAACCAACAAGAAACAATGTTATGCAAGCAGTGAGAAAATTTACTTCAGGTGACATACGATAAGAAGGCATGCAGTGGGAAGATTTACTTCAAAGGACATACGAGAAGAACGAATGCAGTGGAAAGATTTACTTCAAGACACACACAACAAGATTTGCATGCAGTGGGAAGACTGACTTCAGGAGACATACGATAAGAATGATGCAGTGGGAAGACTTAATTCTGAGAAATAAACAACAAGAATTTGTGTGCAGTGGGAAGACTTACTTCTAGGACAACAAGAATTTTTACAGTGAGAAGATTTACTTTACAAGACATATGATAAGATGTGTGCAGTTGGAAGATTTACTTCTAAGGGACATACAACAAGAATGCTTGCAGTGGGAAGACTTGCTTCAGGAGACTAAAGATAAGAATGCAGGCAGTGGGAAGATTTACTTCTAAGAGACATACAACAAGAATGCTTGCAGTGAGAACACTTATTTCAGGAGACATTCGATAAGAATGCTTGCAAGGAAAGATTTACTTCAGGAGACATTCGATAATGGTCCTAGTGGGAAGACTTACTTCTAGGAGACATACAACACAAACACATGCAGTGAGAAGATTAACTTCAGGAGACACACGACATGAATGGGTGCAGTGAAAAAACATCTTTTTAAGATTCATACAACAAGATTTGCATGCAGTGGGAAGATTTTCTTCAAGAAAACATGTGATATTATTTGCATGCAGTGGCAAGATCTTCTTCAACAGACATACAACAAGAATGCATACAGCACTTAAGAAGATTTACTTCAAGAGACATACACGATTAAGAATGCATGCATTGGCAAGACTTACTGTAATATTCATGCGACAAGAACGCATGCAAAGGCAAGAACTACTTCAAGAGACACACAAGAATGTGCACAATGTCATGCAGTGAATAAACATGCATCAAAAGGCTTTTACAGCCAAGAAAGATGTGGTGCTATTAATCTTTTCCACTGAAAGAACGCAATTTGAGTCAAGAATAATGTTAACACTTAACATCAAATAGCATTCAACTGTTATTTATATTAAATCAACATCATAGCAATGGTTTATATTATTACAGTTTAGAGCCACGAATATAAGTTACATATTCACAAGACATGCATGGTATTAGTACATTTAACAATTATTGCTTTGTGTTCATGCATGGAGAGATGAGTCACTCAACATAAGAGTAGCCCACTGCTGATACATACATTGTTCCACTTGTGTTCAGATGAGACACTTTAGAACGTCTAGTTGCTTTTGAGACACTAGACTCTTTTGACACATTAGAATCTTTAGGAGTGTTAGACCCGAGTTGACTGGAAAGAAGTGAAAAAGTGAAGTTGTTAAACAGAGAACCAACAAACATTAGCTTAGCACACTTATACAAGCATTATTATTATTATTTAAAAACGTTTTACCAGAAAACATCACACAAGTATGGTTTTTCTCAACTTCCAACACACACAGTTCATAACCAGCAACACAGAAGCTCTACTGCCATCTGGATAGGCAAAATTAAATCAATGATATATTTATAATTTAAAAGAAAAACAAATGATACGATACCAACCAAGGAGGTTTAGAATTAGACTTGTAAAGCAAACATTCTTGCTGCCTTACAAAGGACTTTAAAAACTACAAGCAGTTTTTGTTCTTTCATTTCAAATGCAGGCTTCAGTGGAAATGTACTGTGGCCAAATAAAACAGTAGTTCTTTTTGGCTTTAGTTTGAATAGTAGTTGTTTCCTCTAAAACCTCATTTAAAACAAGGCTTTAGACTTTTGAGAAACCTTATAGTGTACCTAATATGTGTCTTGCAAATTAGCAAGGGTCAGCCCCAAACAAAACTGAAAATTTTATTGACAGATTTATTGGCAGCATTAATTTTTTCTTTTATCAAGTTGTTTATGTATTTCATACTGTTACATGTAACTGTATTTTTTCAAGCAGGGCTACATTTAAACCAGCATCAGTACTAAATAAACAAATAAATAAAAATGGGATAGCTTAATTAATGAAACCAAAAATAAACAAACAGAAAATAACAACAAAATGAACTAATGAAAAGTATCAAACGGATAAATAAAAAAATAAACATGAATTATAAGCAATTTAAAATACGATATTAGTTTATTTGTTAATCAATTTCAACTTAAAATATCAAATTTCAAGCAAAAACTATCGACTCTCAAAAGCATACATAGCCTCAAGCTTGACATATTAGCTCTAATTTATATGTCTTTTTTGTAGATTTTAAGAAAGAAAGTAAACTTGGCAGTTGATCGAGTCCATAGAAACCTGAAGAACATGCACAACACAACACATCACCTTTCCCAGTAAAACAGTAAATCTGTTCCTTAACAACTTTCAATTCGAAAATTTAAGGATGCACGACTACACAGAATGTTACTACTGTAAGTTATGTTCAGTGAACAAAAAAGATATTCTTTGGTCCAATTCTAGCAAACAATACTACCAGTAACAACACTACAAAATGCCACTCTAGCTAAAACAATCCAATATAAGATAACATACACCCAACCCTGTATAGTATTATAGACTTTATATCAATACATTTAGGGTTGGGTAAAATCTAAAATTTACAGCAATCTGATTGACTTATTGTATAACTATTTGCAGTAATATGTACCATCATACTGAAAACTGCTGCACAGTGAGCATAGTGTTTTGCATTTGTCTATCAAAAACAACAAATCCAAATTACTTTTGAGTGCACTGGATTTACCATAATTTATAACAAACAAGCAACATTTTCTCTTCTTCCTAGGATACAAAAGCGTCAAAGCAGCTTTTCATCACAGCACAAACAGTTAACAAAATTGTCTAAAGCTTCATCTCTGTCACAGACTTCATTTCCAAAGTTCTTATAAAAATTATTGTTGTACTGCATCAATGATACTGGACTGCACCATTCTTGAATACCAACATATAAATTTATGAGACAAATGTTACCTGTGTTAAGGCCAAATCATGACTCAAATTAGATTGCATTGGAACTATCACTATAACATAATGAACACTCAAGACCATCATTCCGACACCCACATTACTTGCCACAATAACCTACATGTATATTTCCCATCATAGACAAACTACAGTAGCACAACTTTATTACCCAAGTGATACAGTTCATAGAGCAGATATCAAACAGCTTGCATGAAAAGACATGTTCCAGTTACTTAAAGGGCCACAGCAAACCCAAACAAACCCCTTCTCACTGTGAACTATAACACACCCTTTTCATAAATAAATTAATGTAAGTACAACCCCAAAGGTTTCTATAGGTTCAAGAACAGTCAAGACCAAGCATAATGACAGACAATATGCTGTTAATTAGTATCAAGTACAACTGTTTTTAAACAAACCAGGAAATGTCATTTCTCTAAATCACTGGTGTTTACCTTGCAGGAAACACAGTTATTTACCAGGATTACCAGAATTTACTTGAAAACACACACATCAACCATTTCTGTACTTAATAAGTCAGGCATTCTTATAGCCCTGAGGAATTCTTTAAGCAAAAAACAGGGATTTTTTTAATTTAAGCTTTAGGGAATTTTAGGGACAGGATGACTAAAAAAACAAGACATTTTAGGGCAAAATTACAAGTACTAGTATACACAGATGTTGGATTAATGCTAAAAGAGCTTTAGGGCCCTAGTGTACGAAGAGTGGATAACTTTATCCAGCGGGTATATCGCTATCCAGTTGATAAAATCGATACCTTCCTGATTTTGATTGGACAACGCACCAATTTTATCCACTGGATAGAGTTATCCACTCTTCGTACAACCAGGCCCAAATCATAATCAAAATGTTCCCTTTTGGACGACGTGATACAAATAATTATAATAAAACCATTTAAATACCGTAAATGATCTATTAAACGCCCGGGGTGTTTATTTAATTTTCGTACTAAAAGGGGGGCGTCTAATAGATATGAGGTGTTTATTAGAAGGGGGCGTTTATAATTTCTTATCTAAAGTAACGCATTCCAATCATTATCGCAACAAACTAACTGCACTATTAAACAGTAACAATTTTCACACAACATTTGCAGAAGCTTGCAAAAACAAGTTAGAAATGAACGACTCGCCAAAGTGCTTGGCAAACAAAATTCTACAAACTTGATTGCTAAAACTCCTAGTTACACAATGTTCACAAGACGGAACAAATAACTAAAGTCAATTCGCTTTGACAAACACATAGCTTAAAATAATTTTTTGGGATTTATGTAATAAACGCCCCCCTAGGGGGCATCTATTAGATAGGGGTGTTTGATAGAGAGGGGCATTTAACACAAATTCTATTCAGAGGGGGGCGTCTATTACATACAAGGCGTTTATTAGGTCATTTATGGTACCTCATGTAGAATAACCGAGGCATGATGAATTTGCTCAAAATTATTGACCAGTTGGTTTGGTTATTTGCAAAATCCCACTACAATCTTTACTACAAGCCTGTATGTTTTAACTTGTTATTTGTTGTGGATACAAACATTCCATTAGTTTTATGTCACTCACTCGGCCATCTACAGACCACAGTCACAATGCCCCAAGCTAGCATACACACACACAAACACACCCACACACGTGTGATGGTCATCATGTCCAAACCCGAAACATGCACACACGCCACTACGACCAAATGACCAAACTTATGAAAAACTAGAAATTAGCTAGCTCAGAACTTACAACCACACACACACACACACACACGCACACAAAATGTGTAACCCTATTGCAGCACTGTACCCCTCATCTCTGAAAATGATTAATTGAAAATGAGCAAACAAAGCAACTGCCGGGCACGTCAAAGTCAATGGGCAACCTCAATGGATATGGAAAGATAAAAATTAGAGATATTTAGGGCAAATGGCCAAAAATGGGTGAAAAATTAGGGATTTTATAGGGGAATGAAAAAATACTAGGTATTGTAGGGCCATAAGAATGCCTGATAAGTTTATAAAACCAAAATCCAATGCACATGACTAACAGAAATTGACTGCCAACTATTATGCTGTAGCTACCACAGTGTTGTTCACCTACCTTCTTTTCAGTGGTGGTGGACCACCAGGATTTGTCCTAATCACGGAAGTTGTCTGTAATCAAAATGCAACAAATGTCTTGTTATGATGAGGAGCAAGGTTCAACCTGAAACACCACATTGCTCTACATATTTTCCCTGAAACTTGAAACATTGACAATGCTCCAATTTGCATTTTGCAACCATGTAATTTTTGCTGCCACTTTCAACAAAATCTCTCTGTCTAAAAATAAAATGTAAAAACTAACTTAGTTAAAACTAATGCCACAATGGCTGAAGATTTAAAGTGGCAAAACTTTAAAACTCTATTGCTGCATTTTCATGATCTGACTAATATTATTACTAAAGGAAATTGTAAATAGGTTATTATGATCACAGCTTTAACTCGCAAAGAATCACAA
The DNA here is from genome assembly GCA_027574985.1 of Umimayanthus nakama. Taxonomy (NCBI): domain Eukaryota; kingdom Metazoa; phylum Cnidaria; class Anthozoa; order Zoantharia; family Parazoanthidae; genus Umimayanthus; species Umimayanthus nakama. Next base: position 14,596 of record JAOBRG010382006.1, on the reverse strand, counting down.
GCTACTATCAATGATTAGCAGGGTGCTCAAAAGTTTTTTATTAACTTTACAAAGAGCATTAACTTGGGAAATGCTTATAGAACTTAGTTGGAGATTCACAGTTTCTAAACACTGAACTCACATTTACAGGAACTGTGTTTGGTGTTGGCAGTAAAGCAGATTGACACTATTGTTTATTTTTTACCAACTTGCATAATTTATTTTAACCCAAAACTAGATACATGTATGCTCTGACCCATAATTTATTCTAACCCAAAACTAAATAATTATGTTCCAACCCAACTTCATTCATTTTCAGTTCAACTTTTAAATAGTCTAGGTAGCCTAGCTCGAAAAGCCCCTTATGGTTTCTCTAGGCTCAACCGGCATGACCCAAACATCTTTGTTTTCTTGTTTTACAATTTTTTTGTCTAATAATTATTTAATTTCTTCACTTGTAAATAATTTGTAAAAACTACTTTGTAAAAACTTGTTGTAAAATTCTATTGGGTCAAATAAATGTTGTCGTTGTTGTTGTTATACTAAGATGGTGGATAAGCTGCTGTTACAAGCATGTTCACAACCAAAATAGCTGCAATCAGTAAACTTAACAAAATAATTACAAACATGACTTACTGGTAAAATATATACTTAAAAACAGTACTGTAAAACAGTGAGTCTTGTGAAATAGTATCAGCTATAATGGAAGAAAAAACAGATACAAGTAGAACAATTTTTCTACACAATTTACATACATTTTTGGCTTAAAACTAAATTTTCACAGCTTATTATGAATTGCATAACGTATATTAAATGATTACATCATCCAATTTAAGTCAAATAATGATCACATTGAAGAAAACTCTTGGGTTTAGTTGACTCAGACACTGTTTGGACTGTTGCTATGGACTTGAAACACTTAACACATAGTCACTCGTAAGTTCACTCACAGCATTAATACTTGTCCTATCGCGTTGTTTTTTCTTGAGTTCTTCTAAAACTTTTACAATATCTGGTTCAGCTAAATCGATTGCTGTTTGACCCTGTTCAAGAGGAGAGACAAAGGAAAAACAGAATTGAGTCACAAATTAAAGATCCAGCATTTACATTACAGTTACATTTAGTTGTTCTTGTAGGCTGTTGTTTAGCAAAAAAGGGGGATTCTGTTTTGAACTCTACAAAGGAGATTTTCATGCTTTTATCAGAAGCACAAGGGGAGAATTTGCTAGTTTCAAGCTTCAGAACGAGCAAAATCTCTTAAAAGCTGGGAGAACATTCTGCTCGCCCTCCCTCCCCAAGAAAAACATCAAGAGAAAAATTGTTGCCAACTGGTAACTACCAGTAATGGCCATTTCTAGCCATGTCATGTAATCTTTTACACAAGTGCTATATAAGTGTTTTAACGTCTTCTTGATGGAGTTTGCTTGTTTGGCCACTGTATAAGGCAGGCTTAAGATTTTCAGAACATTAAGGGTCTATCGATTTTAAGAAATCATCTAAAATGGCACAAAACATACCAGTTTACTTCTAGCATTTAAATCTGCTCCATGTTCTGATAGTATTTCTAGAGCAGCTTGTTGGCCCCAGTGAGCTGCAGCGTGGACTGGGGTCCATCCTTCCTTGTCACAAGCATCAATATCAACTCCAGCTTGCAACAGAAGGCTACAATACAATGCAAAACCATGTTAGCAAGGCCTGAACCTTGGTGGAAAGCCTCAATTCTAACCCTGAGCATTATAATAAATAAAGGCGCTATCTATCTATCTATCTATCTAATTCACTATAAATTATTGCTGAAGGCCCCCAAACCATGGTTTGACCATGGTCTGGCATTTCCAGAACCAAAGTTTACCAATTTTCCACACCTTTTGAAAAAACATACTTCTGGTACATGTACAATCTTCATTGATAAAGTGTTGACAAAACATTATTTTCAAATTGTCAATTTCATGATAACATTTTTTATTCCATTTAGAAATGCAAACAATGTTTTTGACTCGCCCTAGATATCACTGGCAGCTCATTTCATGGGCCTGAATGGGACCACTCCTTTCAAATAATTTGTGCTCAGTCTGTAGACCACGGGCTGTTAATCAGAAGGTATCAGCTACCATTTCTCAGGCCTAATTTTTGCCAGTGCTCTGCATTCTGAAAATCACCCTCCCAGTTGTCCCGCCATGCTAATTCTCAAGCACAAAAGATAACCGAAATTGCTTTGATCAATTAAATGCGAACAAACAAATGATGGCTTTGATAATTTATGATTTTTGAACTGCAATTCACAGATTTTTCAAAACATGATTTCACAGCTCAGTAGAAGGAAAATCAGAGTTTTTCACACTTCGATCCAACTCCCTAGCCTTAATATACCACCATTAAGCTGCAACCAGCGTTTAGTGAAACTCACAAGCTCAAACTGAAATGGAAATAGATCAGTAGCACAATACATGTGTACATTTGCATAACATAGCCCAAAAATACCAAATCACTCCAATATGTGTCTAATTCATTCTTATTCACCAATTTTCAATGCTGAGTGACCCCAGATACATAAAAATATTTTTTTCACCTTTTTTGCTGTAATTAAGGAATTTTTTAGTTTTACCCATAATGCATTGCGGTACATCAAAAATTCAAAATTTGCATATTGAGCTGAAAAAAAGCTGAAAATTTAAAATCTTATAAACAAAATCCATCAGATAACAGGAAATATCTAATAAGTGACTATTACTGGAAGCATTTCATTCAATAACGGCGGCAGAAATACCTATTTATCCCCAGCAAAGCACATGGGAATTCACATGTCTTTTACTCAGCACGTGAAATCCCTGTGTAGCTCTGACGTAGTGTTTACAGCTTCCAGCAAATTCTTAGAGAGGTTACCAAGGCCTGAGTCTTCTTTCTGAACGAACGAAACATGGAAACCTTCGCAAATATGGCCGAGATTTTTCACATTTATGACGCGATTTGGCCCTCAAAGCTTATTGATGTAACTTGACACTTTGCAGTATTTGAGCAGTAAGCGTTTCATACGGCTTGGTATTCAGAAAAAACGCTCTAAAAGTCTGAATTCTGCACAGTTTGCATCGCAACTGTCCATGCTGATATGTCTTCAGATGAGAAACACTTCTGGCGGTACAAATAAGCATTCACTTCAATATTGTAGGCAGCGGAACTGCTATATTTTGTGGCATCAGTGTAATGGCGGATCAAAACATGGAGCGTTTCACACGGCTTGGTATTTAGTATTTTACACTTTGCTCGTGATTAAACTACAGAAGGAACTTCTTATTTACAGGATTGAAACTACGATAAATGAGAATTCCTGTGAGCATTTTATCATAATTTTTGGTGCATTTTAAGTACTGGAAATTCTAGCGCACTTTCCAACCTCAGTCAATTTTTGAAGTAGCGTGACGCTACTAGTAAACTCTGTTCATGTCTTGTTTTTATTGAAAATTTTAAATATTTTTCAGAGTTTTTAGCTTGTGTTGAATTGTTAATTGACTTTTATGTTTCACGCGAATTTTTGGATTTCTAGTACTTTTTCAAAATCGCGAAATCAACAATAGAATGAAAATTTCGCCATTTCGATGTTACGCGTGACGGCCATATTTACAAGGATATATGTAAAAGTTTTATTTCTAAAAAATAATAAATTCACTGAATTTTATTGATCCTTTGTGTATTTATTGAGCAAAGCATATGTATTTATTGTGGAAAGTTTAGACTTGGTACGTAAAATAGCGAGAGAGATATTTTGGGGTTTAGCTCTGCTCTCTTCATTGTGCATGTGTATCGTGCTACTGATCAATAATGACCAGCAAAAAAAATATTCACTTTCACAATGCTCTCTACACTATTGCTTTTGTTTGTTCATAACCTTCGAGTGGGCTTAACATTTCATGTATATGAAGTTTCATCATTTTTGCACTACACTCTAACTTCAATTTGGCTCACTTTCCCTTATGGGGCCTACATTGCATGTTAGTTTCCATTTCACATAATTTTATATATATTACTTATTGTGCTTTCCCCAGCAGCACATCTGCTACAAAGCACTTCAATTTAAGCAACACAATGAGGATCACACAAGGCATCCTTGAAGTTTAAAGTACTTACTTTATAACTTTTAAATAACCTTTGGAACATGCTACATGTAAAGCTGTTGCGCCTGAAATGAAACACGTTGTGTTAGTGGTAAAACTGAAACAAGCTTGGTCTTTAATGATCAGCAGCATTAAAGCCTCATTCACATTTGTGTGTAAGCACAGACTGTAAGGCCTTCATGCTATACGGATATTTAGAAGGGTACTAAACTTGGCTTCACTCAAAAGCTGTCAAGACATCATTTATGAAGTTACATAGTATATATCTAGTGTTTATGAAGGGATGTTTTACCACAAACAAGTTCCAGCGTGAACCCACATGCCAATAAGCAGCTCCAGACACCTATTGTTCACAAGATGATCTTTTACCTGATCTATCTAGAGTTTCATCCACTTTTCTCTTGTTTAACCAGCTCTGAGCATGTTCAGTCATTATCCTCTCTTCCTCTCCTCTGGCTTCCACCACATCAATTCCTAGTAAACAAGTACCACAGTTACTGAGAGCTTACAATGTTGCATGCTCATCTTCACAGCTCAATTCTACTCATTTTTACTTTTAAAAGTCAGCAATTCACAAGTCTTTACCAAACAAGGCCTGTTTGTTTCTGAACTTGTGCAAAAATTTTCTTTTCCTATTTATGACAAAAGAGGCAGAGCCTGCATACCCCAAATTAGCCAAACTGAGTTGTTTCAAACTATTTTACCTTATATACATCAGATCAGAACTAGTCCTTGTAAAACTGCAATTGATTGTACCATTTCTGCTTCATTACAGAAAAAAAACTGATTTAAAGTACTGTTTGCATGCAGCTTTACCACCCATGCAAGTTAACAGAAGCATGTCGTTGGTGCATGAACTAGTTATTTAGTTGTGAAGACAAGTAGTTTGTGACTATGTTATGTGGATTCAGAGCTTGACAATATTGATGGACCAGTACCACGGTCTCAAGGCCAGTATGGGCCAGTGGGTTTTGACAAATGGTGACATCAAAGGGCACCATATTTGACCAAGCAAGTGCCCACCCCCTGCAGCACTTAATCTGGCAAAATTTTGGGGTTTGGTGCTTACTCTGTAACATTCCAAAGGTGACTTGCATAATAAAATACATTTGTGACTGTCCATGAGAAAACCTGTATAAACGCAGAATGAATGCGTTCAAGTTCAAACAATTAAAAACAAAAAGAAAAAAAGCAGCTGAGTTCGAGGGTGCGTTCACGTGCATTTGTGTTCACACCTTGGTGCGTTCGCTTGTGTTTCCTCACAAATGCACTGCATTCGAAACAAATACAGTAGTTGGTTTATTGCCAACGCAGCAGTACCATTGTAGTGCATTTGTTGCGAATGTAGAAGGGTGTTTGAAACTAATACAGTGTCTTCAAAACAAATGCAGCAGGATGTTTGAACAAACAGATTGTTTGCCTCAAGCAAACTTAACGGAAACACTTGAGCATGCTGCTACCATGATCAAGTCCTCTCTTCTTCCTGGACAGTTTTTGACAAAGCCAAAGGAGGATGGAGAACAGTCTGTCTTATTTCCACTCCAATGCAACTGCCCAATCTTTAAATACACCACGAAGGACAACAAGGATCTGTTATGTTCAAGATTGTTTCTTCCAATCAGGCAATATATGTTCGCTTTGAATGAGTCACACTATCAAGGCTCTTGTCAAACACAAAAAAAACTCTCATCGTTCCTTACTACATCTATTGAAAGGTTGCTTAATGTGAGAAGCCAACCCAAAATAAACCTTGTAAGCACTTTTTTTCCTAAAAGACCTTCTAGGACAAAACAATTTCAAGAATTTCCAAGAAGAACTTTAACAAGAAATATCACTGAAATATGACCAGTTAAACCTGAATTGGCTTCCTTTGATTTTAACCTGGCCAGTACACTTTGAGGTCACACAGTGACCGGCCCTTTAAATGCATATATTTGAGCCCCAGCATGCAGTGCTTAAATTGCATCAAGTATACTGTTGTCTTACCAACTTTGGACTTGGGCAACTTATTTCACACAGATGCAGTGCTAACCTTGATTTTCAATTTCCTCAGTGAGAAGATCCTCCATTTCCTCCTCCTCTGCCAGGTCCAGAGGTAGTTCTCCCTCATTGTTGACTGATGCAATGTCAGCACCATTATCGATTAAATACCTAAAGGGAACAAAAAAATGAGTAAAAAAGGACAAGGACAAGAACAGCACTTAGAACTTCTTATAAGTAAAAGAGTTTTCATGTTTTTTATCAAAACTTTATACAAAGTTACAAATACTAAAAGTTGCTGCTAAGGGCGCTCATGTGAGGGTTAAAGCCTAAAGGGAGTCTATTTTGAACATCATATGTAATTATAACTATTTATAGATACAACAATATCAATAATTAAATCCAGTGGTGTACAAAACCTGGGACAAAAGAAGAGAAGCAAGAGTTTCGGTGTTTAAGCTGTTTCAAACCACAATAAATAACATAAAGGGGATGGTCAGAGACCAATAATACTTTTCATCCTTTTTTGTTTAAACCAGCCAAAACTTTGCAGCTTGTTTTTTCTTCAAAAATGGCGATCATTTATACCAGTATATAATCATGGTAACACTACTTTGAAACAGTAGCTAATAGGTATTAAATAAGTTGCCAGCTACTGGTTATTAGTGACAAGCCCACTGGCAACAAGCCTGGGAATATAAATCGCCTTTAACACAAACATCTGTGTTAAACCATTTCCAAACCACTACTATCAAAAATGGGTTGTTCAGAATTTCTAAAGGAGAATTCTTTAGCTTACTCCAGAAAATGCAACAGATTTTAGATTATGATCATAAACCTGTTGAGGAATCTGTGATTTAAACTGTGGACTGATACAACAGATGAAGCTGAGGATATGCAAACTCTTTGTCTCAAGATATTCTTGAGGATACATGTGGAAGCACAGTGTAATTTTGCCTTGTAGTGCCTTGGATTGTTATGTACAGAAGGTTCTTCTTTATGGTAATATGCCAAATTCTGGATAATACAATTCTTAGATTCACACTGAAAAACACCAAAAAGAACCAGTCTTCCATATGACCAGGAAGCAAACACCACAATTAACAGCTAGATCACACAGAAAAGTACCAGCACTTTGAGACCTAACTGTGAGTGGAAAACAAGATCACTCTACAACAAACACTGCAAAAAAAACTACACAACATGGATTTAACTGTTCTGATTAAAACAAACTTATTTTAAAACTAGTTTGATTCTGCACAGGTAGCCAATGCATCCCCCCAAAACACAGAACTTAAAATCTTCTAAAGATCAATAAACAACATTTTGTTACACTTCATTTTCTGAGGAAAAGTGAATGGTCAGAAGCCTGTTTACTCAACTTTTCTGTATATTCTAGCTAAATTATTGATAAAAAGTTATACATGGTAAGTTGTCCTTTCTTGGCAGACAAGAAGTTCTACATGACACTTAAAAGGCACTACAATGTTGTTCTTTTGTGTATTATTATCTGATACTTCAGGACACTGTTGCAAAACAAAATGTTTGTGTGTACTGATCATGTCAATACCCTCTCCAAGTATTCATCGGTGCAGATCAAGAGTTAAAATAGTACTCATCTTTTTGAAAAGTGCGACACTCACAGCAAACCAATTTATTGTTAAATTTAGGTACTTCACAATTACTTTCTAATGTTTTGTTAGTCTCCTAGATCAAAATACAAATGATTGTAAAAGTTGTTTCGACACTAAGAGGTCCATAAATGTATGGGTCAGCTAGAAATAACATTAGGAGCCACTAAAAAACAGAACTCAAACAGTAAAAATTCATGACAGCAACATAAAGTCAACCTTATCCAGCTTTCAAGAAATTTATTATTCCTAGAAAAAAATTGCTTTTTAATATTTAAAATCAATAAACAAATATTCGGTGGTAAAAAAAGTCCAAAGATATATGCTTCAAAAAAACTGGATGAACAATTGGCTTTTATTAGACAGGCATTGGCCACGAGTGTTTCAGTTGAACCATGGATAAACCCACTCAGACTGAACCATGCTAATGATGAACTGAAACAAATTTGTCAGCAAATCTACAACAGAGTTTTGAAGTAAACTAAAACCAAGGGGTCACTGCAATGATGAGAAGGTATAGAAACTAAAAGGTTACTGTTTCAGATCTGCTCTGGAATGTCACAGCAAAGCTGTAAATGAGTAGTAACACAGCTCAAGATTCTGAACAAGGGAAACTCTTAGAAGAGCTGGATATCTTTGCAGTTTTTAGTAGGCTCAACAGAATGTTGTCATGCTTGAAGAATGCTCTCTGTACACAACACATTGTGTGATGCACTCAGGCAAACAATTGAGCCACATACTGGGGGAAATATTAAAACTATTGTCCTGCAGCAGAACACACTTTACCACATGAACTCAGCACTCTTCCAAGCAGCAAGAGTTCGAACTTTTATCTAAAGTTTGCAAAACAAGTACAAAAACAGAGAGACAGAAATGGTCAACAACTGCCCTGGCCCAACAGTGGCAATGAACATTTGCCATTCCAGGCTTTACATGTTGTTTCAATTCCCAGTAGGGACTCCAAAGCTCGTTAACTTCAATGAAAGATCTCAGTTGCAAACTTGAAAGCAAAACAGTTAGATTTTAGTACAAAACATGCATGCTTCCAGGTGAGACACAAGAACTATTGCTCCCCAGCCTCAAAGAAAAATTCCGAACGAACTTAGTCACTTATTGTCTCCTCTGCAAACGAGCAATGCGGTTCATTAAAAGCAAGTAGAGTTGCACAAATACGAGCTGTGCTAACTCGAGGTTAACACCAAAAGCTGGTAACATAACATTTATAGTTCGGTTGTGATAACACCCCATTTTAAGTTACAAATTCATAAACAACGATGTTAAAAATCGCAGTGGCTGACAGGCCGACAGTTTAGGGCTCACTATTGAATACAAAATCCAATGTATGGAACACAGTTTTAACATCAAAAGCTCTCAGTTTTCGAACAGCTTTTCTCATGCATATACCGTAAACATGTCATTTTCAGGTCTTTGAAACTGACAAGCATGCAGGTTACAAGCACCGGCTGCCTCAGAGTCTAGTGGTGGTAAATATGTCCATAACGATGCGTGCTTGGCTGATTCTAATTACTGCTTGCAAGCAATCCAAGTGTACAGACTTGGAATTAGTGTCAATGAAACAACGCTACATTTGGCATATTATAATCACAGATGTCAGAGAATGGGGTTCAACTGCACCAACGTAGCTACTTTTCAGCAAAAATTTATCATTACACAAACATCCCATCTCAAAACTCGAATTCTAGTTGATGGCAGCTAGCATATGTGAGCTGGGGTCATTCGATCTAAAATTCTCTGTCGACCCAAGATTGGGCCCCTAAACTGGGGTTTCACAAACCATGCGAGCAAGACTTTGGGGTTCAAAATTCTTCCAAACGATTAATAAGTATCGAAACTGAGTTTCTAGAGCCATCCTTTGAAGGACAAGGAGGGAATTGCTGAGCAGATAATAGAAACAACATTCAAGAATCCCAGTAAATTAATCGAGTTCCTGAGATGTTTTGAAACACGATCCAAATTCAACCATCTACTCTCTGACATTGATCATCTCTCGATGCTAGCTGTACAGAGAATAGATACCAGAAAAGTCAGACTTTAGGTTAAATAACCTGGTAGTCATACAAGGCGCATTTGGCGACCAATTCCCGAGAAATGTATAAAGCAAATAAAACTTACTGAGCTATTTCTACGCTCCCGCAGCTCGCCGCGGCGTGCAAAGGAGTCCATCCCTCGTTGTCTCTGAGGTCCAGGCGAGCTCCTTGGTCCACAAGAAGCTTTACCAGGTCGTAGTTTTCGTCAATGCAGGCCTGGCGAGGGCAAAAGGAGAAAATAAGCACATTTTGGCTGGAACAGATGCAAATATACGCGCAGTAAGGCGATTAACTTGCGAATCATTTGAATATTAAAACAGTCAATTGGTCAGAGGGAAGATACCTTCTCTAGGTACAAATAATATTCGAAAAATGATACGAGATATTAGCAAAAGAGGAAAATGTTTTCAACAGATGTGTGGACTTTCGAAAGATCTAGCCAAAGGGAAAGAGAAAGCTATTCGCTGTAGCTTAGAAGTCGCTATATATACAGCATACAAATTTCCATGTATCCATTTGCAAGACTTCGACTGCTGGCTTGGAGGCACCAAGTAGCTCTTTCTCGACAAGTATCAAGCTCTCGATACAGTGAAACATTTTACATCATCTCGATAACAACCACGGACCAAACCAGCAACGATAACGAACTGCAAAACCCCGTTTGGTAAAGGCATGTAAGCCGTAGTTCTTGTAGAAACGAGTGATTCGTTAATTAGGCTATTGTTTGGGAACTGGGAAGGTCCCCAGACCTGCTTCACAAATCGCCATGATATGAATAGTTTTCTTGTCCGAAATAATTTTTATATGATGGTCATAATAGCTAGAAGCTGTACCTGGTGTAACGCCGTTAACCCGTCGACATTTTGGAAGTTTATATCAGCGTCTTTTGCTAACAATTTCTTCACCTCATCCACGTCACCGCTCGAGATCGCTGAAAGGAACACAGTTCCAGACGAAAATTTAATTTTAGGCTTTTTCCTTGACCTATCAGAAGGTTCACGATCAGTTTCACTGCCTTTCCATCGTTTCAAAGCTTCTTGTCGCTTCTGTAAAGCATTACCAGCTCTGGAGTTTTGGCTCCCCGAAAATGGGTCCGCCATCTTCCCATGACGTTACGGTGAGCGACCAGCCTGAGTTCCGAGCGCTGGGGCCTGTGGACCACGTGACCGCCAAGGAGGCGTTAGACCCGACACGAGCCAATGATGCCGCAAACCGAGTGTCAATATGGTTGCCCTTGGCAACGCCCTCTGACGTTCTGTTCCTTGTGAATATCGCCCGGATATCGCGTATTATTCCACAACCGCTGTAAGTTTGAGACCGGAATTTCGTGATATCGCAAATTGATAGCGCATCGGTCAAGAATTCCAAGCATGAAAAGTTCGAAGAAAACGTTATGTTTTTATATTGTCTAAAAGTTTCATTTTTTTCATTTCATTCTTGCCTTTAGAAAATTGTGTTCATTTACTGTACAACAACAAGTAAGTTATTTACAATAAAAGGACCAAGCTTTGTTATCTGCCAAAACTTTCCACACATCTTATAACTCACAGAGTTATTTATAATAGAGCATTCGTTGCTTAGTTCCAGGAACTAAAACTTACTTGTGGTAGCAACATGGCAGAAACGCTTATGGATGTGATGCAACATTGCCCACGCATTTTTAAATATCTCAGTTCAAGAATAGCCCTTACCTTGGTTGGTTTTTCAGTTGCATTTTTGTACTTTTTACAAGTTTCATGTTTGCCCACGCACGGAAGCTGTCTCCTATGGTTTACAACCTGCCGGGTTATATTCAGTTCTCCTCAACGCCTGGACTCCTGCTGGAAATCATTTCGCCTTTGCATACCAAAAACTCCTTCTTGGGCAGCCTAGGGCCTGGATATTACTCGTCTGGGAGGATGGAATGGCAATGCGTTTGTATTTTTAAAAATTCTTGCACACTGAAAGGCGGGGGAGGCAAGCATGGCTTTTTACTTCTATGTTACTGGCAACTCACTCGGTTGCTAGGTTGTCCCTTTTAGTCAGTGATGGATGAATAAGCTGCATTTGACACTTCACTCTTCCTATGTAACAGCTTCTAGTCACTTCGATCAGATTATCAACATCTATCTTCTCCTTACAGCATGAGTAAGAAAATAGTTGATTCTGTCTTTTATAAAGAGTGATAGAGGAGTTGGTAATCGATTCTTAACTCTCTCTTTAAAATAATAAGCAAAATTCTTCCAGCTTATTGAAAGAAAAGTATGTAGACAAGTCATGAGATTTAGTAACTCAACATTGTCGGCGGTGAATTACAGTTTCTAAACAGGCTGCAGTCAGTTTAGCCCCGTGGCTGTTTGTTTAAGTACCCATTAAACAAAAGTTGTGATCATCGCGAGGGAAACATAATAGTTAATACATGTAGAGTATGAACTAAGTGACAACTAATGCTGATGTCTCAGTGACCAAGAGGCACTCAAAACGAGGGCGGACAATTTGTCCAATGTTTTTTTTTCTCTCGTGTGACTTATAGAGTCAAAGTTCTCTCAAGTAACATAAACTTGAGAATTTCTCCCAAAACCAGCTCGGTTCTCTACATTTTTGAGTTACTCATTGCTGGGGAACCTGTGCCTTTCTGCGGATCGCACTGCCAGCTAATCTGACTCTGTGACGTCATCTGCAAAACTGTGTATCGTTAAGCCTGCTCTTAAGGCAGTACTTTAATTTGGACTAAGAGTCAAATTTGAGGAACATCTGGAAAGAAGATTAAGTCTTTTTAAACACTGAAGAGTAAATTCCTAAATGCATAAATCTTATTTGTGCCTTGTCTCGCGGATGGGGCCTGGAACGACATGATACATGGTTTTGCAGACGTCCTCGCCCCTGATTGGCTAATTCCGGGAACTTAGATTAGCTGGTGCTCCCGACCCCTATGTCCCTAACATTCCTTAGCGGGAGGTTTTGTTATTGTTAAGCCAGTATACACTCGTCCGAAAAAAATTGGTTTTTATGCCCTGAGCGGGACTCGAACCCACGTCTCTAACATTTTGGTTTCCCCCATCTTATCTTTTAGCTCAGTTCTGAAACTTCGTTTTTTTTAAAAAGAATATTTAACTAAGAATCCAACACTAAAATCTAAGAAAGTGTATTAGAACACTAAACGCAAAGCAATAGGGTACACAGGGTAACATATTTGTTGTGAAAGGACAGTAAAACCATGCAGTAAAGCCAACAGCTTGTAAGGGACTGCTCATAATTCATGCCCCAGGTTGGCATCGAAGAGAAATATAAGAGAGGGCAAATTTTCCTGTTACCCAACCACAAATTGTGCTAATTTTTCTTTTACCCAACAAATAATGATACAAAATTTACGAAGTTATACTTCAAATGTACTACTCATTTTTTCATTCTGTATTATACAAACTGCCCCGCTCTCCCCTTCCTATATCTCAATTTTCACAAGTTTGTGAGATTATTTTTTACTAGTTTTTATCAGGGAAACTTTGTGGTAAAAAAAATGGACTACCACACCTTTTGGTGAGCCAAAAAATGAATTACCCAACCCATTTCTCTTCGGTGCCAACCCGCAGAATAAATTCTGATAGGTCCCTAAGCATGTTTACTGATTTGTTATTTATTTATTTTTGAAATATGCAGCGATGTTTTGCGGACTAGAGGCGAAGCAATAGGTCTCTGGGTCCGCTTACAAGGCTTGTCTCCATATTAGCTAACGCTAAGTTCAGTAAGGTTCTAAGTCGCACATAACTCTCCCCCTCCCCTCCAAGCTTATGCTGCAACCCAAACTTCTTCCCGCGGGTTTACTTCCTCTGTATATACCAGCCAGCCGTTCGGCACAACAAATAACTTAAGGTAGAGCATGTGGTGGAAATTGTCTTTGGTGTCCCCCCAAACAGAAACTGGCAGCGTAACAAAAACTTGTAGTGGTGGCCAAAAAAGAAGAGTGTAGAGGCACATGTCCAGGGTTTGTTGTTGTAGCAGTGTAACTGCATAGCACTTATTTTGCTAACTCAATAATGGCAGACAAAAGAATACTTCTGCTTTTATCGAAACAAGTGTCCACGCAGCTTTTCACATTAAAGGTGTATTAAAGGACAAAGAAGTAAAAATAGGTAGCTATTTTCTATCAAGCCCCAAAAATGAATAAGTTTTCCGGGTTACTGTTCAAGCTTGTAGATTGTAATTAGCCCGGTATTCTAGAGGCCTGTTAGACGCAATGCGCTTTTCACTCAAGGTAAGAGCGAAAAACACGCCAAATGAACCTTCTGTTGTTTCACATTCCGGTGCAGCAAACTACTCTTCCATCAGTAGAACAGGTTGATGGTTACCGAATCCGACTGGGTCAGTCTATCATCAAAACAAACTTTAGCCTAAGGAAAAAAAAACCAAAATCATTTCTTGCGTTGAATTAAGTGTAACACTAACAAAATGGTCCAGTATATCCATGCAACTGATATAACGGCTTTGAAAGTTTAAGCAACCCTCCTTGAGTGTTCTGTTTCTATTTCTTATCTTTACTCTTGAGTGTACAATAACACCGTGAGTTGCTCACCAGTGTCATCGCACTGACTACGACATACAACCCTGTATTATCATTGGATATCAACAAGTTTCGATCGATGAGATCATCATGAATCAGAGAGGCAATACATAACCTTCACTCGCTATGATTCAACCAGATTCGTCTTTCTAGAAAACTCTATAATCGATGCCTGGAAGAAAAAATCAATTCCTTCTATTTCACAAGAAGACTTGTTAGAACTTTTTAAAACCTAAGGGCCTGTTTACATGAGACTTTTCATCCCGGGATGACTTTCATCCCGGGATGAGACTACCCCGGTGTTTGGTCATT
>JAOBRG010381995.1:0-11093 GCA_027574985.1 Umimayanthus nakama | reverse complement strand
CCCCCCCCAATATTGAGTAACTAACGGTTATTTCCCCCCCCCCCCGCGGTCCCTAACTAATAAGTGCAATAGTAATTGTTATTAATACAAAAAGTTTTCTTTGTTAAACGACATTTTTCACTCAATCCCAAGACATGAAAGACAAAAAATGAGCGGCCATGTTGGCTTACCAAACACTAGAAGCTGGTTTATTCTATTGTTACATGGCGGCCGTGATGTCACGTGACAATGCTCTGTATAGGCTCAATGACTCTTTGCAATACAATTGACCAGTTTCGTTTTCCCAGTTACCAATGATTACAATGACTACAGACTCGTTTTTACAGTATGAGCCACGACTTTGTGCTGAATGTTCATAAAATCCAATGTGGGCATGAAATGTTCATAACTGTGTGTATTGCTGGAGATTCAGACCGCGCCAGTATTTAAGTAAATTCAGCATCAAGTTGAGGCTCATGCTGTAAAAACGAGTCTGTAGTCGTTGTAGTCAGCGGCAACCGGAAGTTCAAAACTGGTCTAACGACTAGTGGAAGTTACATGGAACAAAATCCAACTCTTGGAGAACAAAAGATTGTGAAAAGAGACTCCGCTGAGAAATATTAACAAAGAAAATTACTTTTTTAGCTTATTGCGTTTTGTTTCTGAAACTGACACATTCTTTTGCCCTCCAAGATTGTCCAGTTGTGATCATGGAGTGCTATTCTTCTACCGGCAGGTATATAACAATTCTGTATTACTTGAATGATGTCCCAAAAGGCGGAGAGACGGCTTTTCCCGTAGCTGACAACAACACGTTCAGTGAAGAGGTAAGGCAGGTATAGGATTCGCCCTAGCCTCGTCCCCAGGCATATTCCAATATCCGGTCGCTCCATGTCTGGTTACTCAGCGGTTCGTTTTCAAGATGGCGGAATGGGAAGCTTGCTCTCGGCGTATATCAAGACAAAGGTAACCGCGCTACCGACGTGCCGAGCAAACAACCCGAAGAGTTGATTGGGGACGAGGCTAGATTCGCCCCATTGTCTGAGAAAGATTTATCTAACACATAAAAAAGAGTATAAGTAACCAAAACTTTAACCATTAAACTGACCATCCGTAAACAAACATGCAATAGCATATTGTCAATAAAACCTCCCTAATTGTTTTTACTATTGCTCAACAACCAAAGAAATATTTCGTTCTCAGAGTAGAGCTTTTCTCAGTTAGAGCGATATCAATCTGATATTAGCCAGTTAAATGTTCTTTATGTTTTAAAACTGCACTAAACATGACATCGAATACAAGAAAGAAAATGTTTAGTGTTAAAATGGTTCGTATTTGCACGTGCCACGACATGCTTAAAAGCGTTGCACAACTTTGCTTTTCTTAATAAAAATCGCGAAATGGGCAAGAACTCCTCACTCACCATTTTAAAACAAACAAAAACTAACCAACAACAACGACAAGTCGTTTGTTTCCCCTGAACCACATTGATTTACATTTTGTCAGATTTTACAATGAAGAAAAGTACTGAAAGAAAATAGAGGAGAGTGGCTGCCTGAATTAACAGTAGCTAATAATAGCAGGTAGCTGGTAGCACAACCACAATATTTTGTTTACACTCGTTTTCTAATATTGTATTACAAGGCTTGAATGAAATAAAATAATATGAGTGCTACAAGGTAGTACGTCAGATGTCATAAAAACTAACGAGTCCGGAGTTCCATTTACAATATTTTGGAAGTGTTTTTTCATCTAGACGAGAACCTCATAGGTTATGGCCGGTAGGATTACTTTTAAATAGAGTTGTTCCAGGCTGTTGGTTGGTGAAAAACTTAGGTGATTTCTTTAGGCGAAGTTTCCTTGCAAGTGATTTTATTGTTTCTCTCACGTGAGGGCCCAGCTTGACTTATTGTCGATGATCACACGTCCCGAGCAAATATAGTTTTTACGCCCACTTCAAGATGGCGGACTGCTCGTTTATTATTCGTAAACTTATGTCATAGGGCTATTGGTGGTTGTTAATGGTTATCTGTG
Organism: Umimayanthus nakama; assembly: GCA_027574985.1. Lineage (NCBI taxonomy): Eukaryota > Metazoa > Cnidaria > Anthozoa > Zoantharia > Parazoanthidae > Umimayanthus > Umimayanthus nakama. The sequence continues at coordinate 9,080 of JAOBRG010381995.1, read as the reverse complement.
GTTAGTTAGGGTTAGGTTGTGGCAAGGTTACTTTTGTAAGGAATTCAAATAGACATACAAAAATACAGCGAATTGATGGGCTGTTGTAGTGGTAGTGAATATTGTCTCCTGCTTATGCGGTCCTACGTTCCAGACCCGTCATGCCCACCTTTCTTCTGTATTTTTAACTTCTATTTTTTTTTTTGAAATTTTTCCAAGTACAAGTCTCAGTTTGAGCAATGTTGCAGTTCTAGTAAGCGTCCGCTATCTTGAAGTGGGCATAGAAAAAAAATTGCCCGAGGCATCTAGAAGACTTGACAACTTTGGTGACGACGTTGTTAATAGTCAGTGGTTGTATTTGGCCAATGAACACAGATCTTGACAACAACATAGCTTTTCACTTTTTTAGGTGTAATGCCATGGCATTCGTAACGCACTACCTTAGCAATGATGGTAAGTGCTCTGTTTGTCGCAACTTTCGCAGTGTCAACAACATCGGCTATGCAGTATAAGGTTGTGTCATCTGCGTGCATTTCAGTACAGGTGTTCTGGTGTTCTCTAGAGTGTTAGTTGCGTTTGATAGGTCATCAGTGTACATCTTTAATAACACACGCAAGCACTCAGCTCTCGATCTTTTCGTCTCTTTGTCTAATTTCTTAATTACTTCGAATGTTTTCAGGCTTATGAAGATAGCAACCTACACGATCTAAGCACGCATTGCCAACAAGCGAACTTGTACGTGAAACCCAAGAAAGGTATGGCCCTCCTGTGGTATAATCACCATCTTGATCAAGCCACAGGCCTCCTTGGTCCAGTGGACGAATACTCCTTGCATGGCGGGTGTGACGTAATAGAAGGAATTAAATGGATAGCCAACAACTGGATAAACGTGCCTTACAGAATGGTGAAACCACCTTGATATTGCGTCGCTTGCTGACACGCTCAGACTGGAGATAGCGTTGCAAGTTTTGTAGTTGATGTGCCGAAAAGACCCGATAGACGGAATTATATCAATGTTGTTTTGCAGACAGCTTTTTAAAATATCCATGTTTCAGGTGTAAGGAATGACGCCCCTACAGAGGTGTATTGTGATTCAGAGATATTTTTACTTTCTGTGACGCAAAGAGCAGAATTTGCTCTTCATGTCGCCGAGCCAACCTTTAGTGATGTGTAAAATCCCTGACCAAAGGGAGATGCAAGTCGATACAAGTACAAGTACAAGCTTTGACCTTCAAACTCAGTTGCGCTCAACTTTGGTTTCGTTTGGCCACTGATAAAGAACTTGCATCGACTTGCGCTCTAGGTTGAACTCCGAGATCAAGGTCAATGCAAATCAATGCTAATCCATCGGTAATAAGGCAAACTGGTGGCCAAGCGAAGCACAATTTGTTGAACTTTCACTAACTTCCATCAGTTTGCATCTACAGTGGGCTTCCTTTGAAATGCTTTTTTTGCCTTGTGTCACACTTGGACTGAAGTTTTAAATACATCTCGCAAAGAATCCTTTCTTAGTAATCATCCAACACTGTAAGCGATAGCAAACGGAAACACCATATCAGTATCAGTTCAAACTACAGATCACTTCGTTTGTCGGGCAAAAACTAACTCTCCAAACTTAAAAATCTCGTCAGGTTGTAACAGCATATCAGCTGGACGTTTTTAAAATTTCCTGCTTATTTCATGGAAAAATTTTGCATTACGAGGGAATGAACCCTTGGCTGCTACCAAAGACAAGAATCCTTTGCACTGAGGCATCAGGATCATAGGGTCTATTTCGTCATCATTCCTACGTGGACTTTTTGGACCGGGCTTGGACTCCGCTCAGCCCAATAGAGACCTTTCGATTTTGCAATAAGTGTATGACTTCGACTGCCAGTGCGATGTTTTGTACGACCAAACTTTTGACTGGCTTTTGCACTGTCGTTGTCGAGTCAAATCTCATAGTCACCCTTCTGTTTACAACGAGAAATGATAAACAACAACAGCAACAGCATCTTTTGAGTACCATTTGTTAAAGAAGTATGGAGCAACGCTAATGAAACTACGAGTACGATCATCTGTTTGAAAAGAAGTCCAAGTCAAACATATCCATTTAAATTATTTTTATTACTGTTGTGTGCGTGTTTGGGTTTGTATTTTTCCTTTAATTGTTTACTATGTAGTTTTTTCGCGCGCATTTTCTTATTTTGTTGTTCGCGCTTGCTTATGTCATTGTGTTGTATTCTAACGTCGGACGCTAACTTTTTATTAACGGTTACAACTTTATTTCCTTAAAGCCCGGCGCACACGAGAGGAAACGGCTGAGCAAAAAGTCTCGCGAGGTCGTTAGCTCAGCTGTTTCTTCTCGTGTGCACGTAAATTTTGGTGAGGCAAAAATTATCAAACATGCAATATATTTGTCTCACGACCTCGCGAGGCAAAAATCTCTCCAAAATTTACGCGCACACGGGAGGAAACAGCTGAGCTAACGGCCTCGTGAGACTTTTTGCTCAGCTGTTTTCTCTCGTGTGCGCCGGACTTTACCTATACTGACGTTTGTTCAGTAACTGTGCTCACATGGTGGGTGGCTCCTCCTGAAATGGTCTACAATTGGTATAGGATCTAATGAAGCCGAAACCAATTGTAGAATTGCACACGATTTTGGTATCCCACTGATAAACAGTTACTGATTTGCATTTTATTTCAGAAACATTGTAGGAGTCTGTATAGTTTCAATTTCAACATGTTTAGTAATTAGAAAAAGAAAAAACTCGACTAATTTGGTACTTTTTTTCGTTTTACTGGTTTGATTTTCTTCTTCTTTATTTGATTGGTTTCATTACCAATAAGTTTCTTTGATTATCCACTTGAGGCAGCTTTGCTCGAAACTATTAGTTGATACAATTTGTTTAAAATTTCAGATAATCGATATATTTACGTTTGACTATAAAAAGTACGGCTTTTGATACGGCCGAGTTCTTGACAGAACTGCTTACAAACTCGCTCTCGGGTGAAATATCTTTGCCGTCCTCCATTTTACTGCGAGAACTGCTAACGGTCTTGTAGTTAACATTACACGCTCAAAAGCTAAGACGTGAGTACTCGTAGTCAAATCTAAAGGTCTCTAGTTACATTACTAATCCTAAGGCTATATAATGCTAAAGATGATACTAATAATAATACCATTATTATTAATACTGCTACTAATACTGTAAGACTTAACTTGCAGTTTCTGACTGTATTCGGTGTGTATTTCTTCGAGAAAAAGTTGTAGACTGCCTTTCATCTCGTTCAGCCCATATCCTTGTCTTACAGAACAATCTTTTGATCCCAGATTTCATCTCTTTGTTGAACAAAGTTAGGAGAAAAGGGTTACCGGCCGAGTTACAAAACATTAAGCATAGAAATATTGTCATGAGGGAGGGAGGCACAAAGTTTGAAACAAATTTGTGAATGGTTAAGGCTGTGAAAAATGGCAGCCAGCACACCAACCAGAAGGCCATCAACAAAGTCACCATACGAGAGGCTTTCTTATCTTTTATCGCCATCGCTCGAACTTTAGACGACGTCACAAAATTACACACACATGGCACCTCAGTCGCTGCGATTAGTCGGGCTTGTCGACGAGCAATTCTTAAAATACGAAAATTACAGATAGAAACCGTTAAAGCTGGCAATATAAACCAAAAGAACCACTCGCAAATCATGTAAAGAAGTTCTGGTATAAAGTGTGTGGAAGATGGAGTTGCTGCCGAGTTGCACACGACGTCGGTCGGTCGCCATAGCAACGGAGGGGTGGCGAGTGCGAGTGCAGCAACCCAGATAAAAAATAGAATCAATGTGGACCGTTTCGGAGTTATAATATGGCGGTAGCGTAGCGGAAAACGTATTGCTATGTAACGATTCACTGACATCGCGGTGAGACTAAATACGGAGCCAGATGAGAACAAAACTCCACTTAGCAGAACGAAATAACAAGCGGTTGAACTTGGTTGGTAGTCGGTCGACAACTTTGCGACGACTACGGAGACCATGTCTGTACAGGCCAAGAGGAAGTCGGAGGCCGCCAGACTCGCCGTGAAGATATTTCTTAATGTTCTCAAGTTTAAGTTGGAATAAATTACATAAAGCACGACTCCATTTCCTGTCACCGAAAGGAAGATTTGAAAGATGACTACAGACACTTGAATTATGTCTTCCTTTGAGAGTTTTTCATCCTCAGAAGTTGTACTTCTGTTCATTGTGACTGCCTCCATTTTTGTAGCTCAAATATGAGTGTGCTTCTTTCAGTTTTGATGCTGCAGCAGGTGAATTCCAAATGGTTCAAGGAGAAAGAACCTTACTCTTTTGATTGCCATTAAGATATGATTCAACGAATTCATGTTAATTAGTTGTGAAATTATCACAAAAGAGAAACAAATGGTTGAAGCAAAACAGCATTTTGATGAAAGTTAAGCAGCGGGAGCTATCGACGGAGTCAATGAAGAAAATGAAGTTTAACACTATGTTTTGCTTTTCATTCCAGGGTGTCTGGCATTAATTACGACTCCTGCGCAAACGAAATGATATTAATTTATTGACTTTATTAAACTGCTGCTGTTATCTAACAATTATCCAGCTATAGCTTCGGTTTTGGGTTTCGTGTCCGTTGCAGTTTAAACTTTCTCAAGATTATTGGTTTTGATGTTTTAGAAGCAGAGTTTATTTTGAAAGTTGACAAAAGCCGAAGAAAGATCTATTTTCAAATGTCCCTTGATGCTGAGCCGATGTTTTTCAAAGCTTAAGTTTTTGAATGGTGAACAAACAAAAAATACGCCGCTGGACACGGGATAAAAGCTCTTTAGAATATATGAAAAGATGGTATCGTAATTCTGGAAATATTCGCTGCTTTTCTATTTGGTTATCAAGTCTATGATCATTACAACTATTAACTCAAAAGAGTGAAAAACTGTCTATCTTTACAGCATAAAGAAAATATCGTCTTTGCTTTTTGTATGTAAAAGCAACAGTTATAGTCGTAGCTATGATGACGGTCGAGACTTAAAAGATAGCATCGACTTTGTCGTCCGTGGCATTGTGAAAAACAGTTGAATTCACTTGGTTGAGAACTGCTAAAAGAGAAATTCCGGCACAACACGTTGCCCAAATTAGTTTCTGTCACAGTTGTAAGTGGAGATTGTATTTTAAATGGGAAAACTTTTCTCAGATCTGAATACGCCGTCCAAAATTTGAAAGCGAGACTTAATAAAAAAAACCAACTCGAATCCGAAACAACTGATTATATTCAAAGTAGCCCGAATCTTCTTTGTTTGTTTTCAAATAAAAGGAATATTTTGTTTTAAAAAAGTCGGCAAGAATCTTAATTACAATAAGATAGCACACCAACTGTATTCAAAATGAAAACTAGTTTGCCACTTGGCGAAATGTGTCAAATTTCGTTTCTGATTTCCACAAGGGTTAGACTTTAGTTTTATCGGAAAAGTGATTTCTATGGAGCTATATTATAAGAAATATATCTATACCAGCGGCAAATAAATGTTTTGATATTTAATTCCACAAACTCATTTTGTGTAAATAAAAAACGAAGCTGAAATTAAAAATTTTGATTGCTAGATTTTGGAGTTGATTTAGCCGACATTTTACAATAACTGCTGTTTTTTTTTTTTTTTTGCATTATTGAACTTCACAAACCCGTACTTACAAGAACAAGTAACTAATTGCAAGAAACAGCATCACGAAACATACTCACTCCATAACTGTCGTTTTCTTTCCTTTCGCTTCCGAGATAAAATTGGAGTAAAGAAGCAAAGAAGAAAACAAACGTGTAACGGTTTTAAGAACTTAAGACGTACAAGAGAATCTTTGAATAGACATATTCAGATTTTGTGGGTCCGAAGGGCTACCACTGAACGGGATGGCATGACCGTAACGAGGTATATGGGATCAGGAATCAACAGAAAAAAAATGGTCTGGGATCAGGGATCAAGCGGGTGGGATCAGGAATCAACAGAAAAAAAGTGGTCTGGGATCAGGGATCAGAGGGCTGGGATCAGGGATCAGAAGAGAACTAAGAGAATACGGGGTCAACTTCGCGAAATCGTTTGGGATCGGAGATCAATTTGTTGAAAACTCTGGGATCAGGAATCAAAATTCTGTCTAAAACAATGGGATCAAAGCTATTAAAATATACCTCGCTTTTACCCTGGGATAAAGAAAAGATGAAGGAGGGGGATTGAGGAGAATCGGGATTTTTCCCGTTATTTTGTTTATCATCCTTGGGTTTTTGTTGTTTTGTAAGTGAGAAACTCCTGGAAGGACAGACTGGAGTCTCGTATTGCTGACTAGTGACTCAAAGAGGGAGGGGGGGGGGGGGTTGCTGACTAGTGACTCAAAGAGGGGGGGGTTGCTGACTAGTGACTCAGAGTGGGGGGAGGGGACAAGGAGGTTGCTGACTAGTGACTCAAAGTGGGGGGAGGAGGATGAGGAGGTTGCTGACTAGTGACTCAAAGTGGGGGAGGGGACAGGGAGGTTGCTGACTATTGACTCAGACTGTTGGGGCGGAAAAAAGTGAAGAGGGGGGTCCCTCCACAAGCTCTAAACCTGCGAGCAGAGGCGTTTAACATCCCAACGCCTGCGAAGAAACATAGTTTCTTCATGGGAATATGAAAGGTCTCTGATCGCAGGGTAGCTTTCAAGCTTTCTCCTTTGTAGTAAAATCGTTTTCTTTTGCAGTTTTTAAACGTTCTACAGCTTAGCGACTTAACTTCTAAAACATTTATCTGGACATTCCAGAGACTTGTCGAAGGTTAGGCTATTAGTTATTAAGTCTTTCGAAAGCGTTCGTTGTTCCTTCTTTAAAGTAAGTATTGTTTTTCAAAAAGGCCCTCGTTTTTCGACAGTCTTCCAAGCTCTAAAACTAAATTCCCGTTAATGCGGCTTGCGTGAGAGCATAACATGTTAACATAGCATTGTGTTAACATTCTGTCCATATTTAAATAAATGAGGAATTTAGCCTAAAACTAGATGACCGGGCATTCAACCGAACAATTTTATAAGAACAACGAGGCTCGAATTTGGCCAAAAATTAAGAACAACGTAAGAACAATCTAGGCTGGGATTTGGAATCATAAATGCAAAGTTTACTTTTCTTAATTAAATTCTGTTATTTTCTTCAAACGAGACTGTATAGGTTTGTGAAAACTCCAAATGTCGAGATCGATTGAACTTTCCTTGCGAGTATACTTGGAATATGTTAGGAGTTTTTTCTCACTGTTTTTGTTCTTGTGAGTACTTTTGAAAATAAGAACAGCTTAAAAACAATTCAGGCTGAAATTTCCTAAAAAGTTAAGAACAATGAGACTCGGCCAAAATAAACTGGTTCTTATAAAAAATAGCGTGTTTATCGACATTTCAGTTGATCAAACCAAAGTATGCGCGTGGGATCTGAGAATACCTAGTGACTACCCCCACCCATCGGCCCGGGAGATTTTTTTTCTACGCCCACTTCAAGATGGCGGAAGCTTTCTACAACTTCGACATTGCTCAAACTGAGACTCGTACTTGTAAAAAATTTCAAGAAAAAAATAGAATGTTAAAAAATGTGGAAGAAAAGTGGGCATGACGAGTCTCGAACATAGGACCTTATAAACATGAGTCACCATTCACTACAAACACACTAACCAATCATTTCGCTACCAAAACACCACAGTTTTTTGTAGGTCTATCCAAAGTTCTGCGGACAAAAGTAACCCTGACTCAACATAACCCTAACTAACATATATAACCATAAACAACCATCAACAGCCCTATGGTAAGAATTTACGAATAATAAATGAGCCGTGATAGTCCGTCGTCTTGAAGTGGGGGTAAAAAATAAATTCGCTCGGCCTAACCAATTCTTGGTTTGCATGTGACGTCACAGCCGCCATGTTGGTGTACAAAAACAATAGAGCTGTACTTACATTCTTTTGTTGTGTCCAGCAACATGGCTGCCGTACCCTTTGTCATTTGAATCCCTGGAGATTGAGTGCAAACCAAGAATCATTTCGCTACCAAAACACCACAGTTTTTTGTAGGTCTATCCAAAGTTCTTCGGACAAAAGTAACCCTGACCCAACATAACCCTAACTAACATATATAACCATGAACAACCATCAATAGCCCTGTGATATGAGTTTACGAATAGTAAATAAACCGTGACAGCCCCCCATCTTGAAGTGGGCGTAAGAAATAAAATCGCTCGGCCCGGTAAAATGATATGGGGCTGTACTGATACAACCAACAACTGATACCGCACAAGATTATCAGCAGGGCTTGGTTGTGCAAAACCGATTAGCATTTTTAACAAAGTTGACCCATGAATAGCTTTGAACAGCCGGGCCCAGTTCTTTACAAAACTAACATCGGCCTCAAGGCTTAAGTCAACTATAAATACTCACTGAAAGGAAAACGTCGAGAACAAACAATGGGTTTAACATATTCAGGTCAACCAGACACCACTCAGGGTCGAATAAGTAAACATCCGTTGTTGCTTCAAGGGACTTCCTTGTTGACTGAATAGGACAAAGTTCAGGGGGGGGGAGAGTGAAACCCCTACCGTCTTCAGACCAAATTATGCAAGTATCACTGTCCAATGTCAGACCCGATATTAGTTTTAGATTTGCAAAAGACGTCGTTTATAAACCCACAGCACATCATCACAGTTTCGTTCAACATCAAGAATAATTATACACAATGCAATTGATACTACAGAAAATAAAAAAGTAAATATATGAAAAATTGGTTATTTAACTAACACGCTTTTTTTTTATTATTTATAAGCTGAACAGACTTTATAAGAAAACCCAGGCTGAGATTGGCCCAAAATTTAAGAACAAGCGAAGAACAACCACCAGGCTAAATTTTGAGCAGATGTACTGGGAAACAAGCAATTTTCTCATGGCCATTCGTGTTGCATGGTTTTTGCTTGAACTGCAAATGCTTTGCAGTAAGTTTATTTTCTCTCAAATGGTCCATCCGTCAAATATGACAAAACTTGCCTTCAAGCTCATGTAAATGAAACTGATTTACCCGGCCGTTTGCACTCTTCTAAGTTTGTGGGATTGGGGGGTGGGGGTACCGTT
>JAOBRG010381973.1:0-11093 GCA_027574985.1 Umimayanthus nakama | reverse complement strand
GAACAGTAAAACTAAAAGATTGTGACAATCGTGGTCGACAGCACTTGCCTAACCTTTGGTTACCCCTAGTAATAAATAATATTGTACATACATAAAAGTGTGTCTGAGGAATTGTAATTATTGACCAGTCAGCAATATGTTTCAAAAACTATATAAGTTTAAAGTGTCTCGCAATTGCTCTGAGAAACTCGTTTGGGCGACAAACCATACAAACTCACAATTACTCGTCAACGAACCTTTCAATTTGTCTGTTTAGGATTCCCACGGCGGGCCTGGAGATCAAGAACAAAGGTGGCGAGTGGGTGTGTTTGAGGAAGACGGAGGATCACTTCTTCACTGGCGAAAAAACATCGCTGGGTACTCTCGAGCTTCCAATCGCTCTGCGGTTGACCAGCATTACTGGTCAGCAACTGGAAACCACTTTAAACCAAATACAGGATACAGTGACTTCTCTTCAATACGCTGGGTTTTCTCCTGGTGAGTGGCCAGTCTGCTTCTGCTGATCTGAACAAGCACATTAGAGATGGCTTCCTTCTCAACTGAAAGCTATGCTCTGAGAACAAAATATTCCATTGGTCATCGAACAACAACAGTAGCAACAACTAAACAATTTCTTAACAACTTACTACTGTACGTTTGCTAACGGATGAACAGTTTTAGGATTAATGTTTTGAACACTTATAATATGTTTTCATGGGATCTAGTACGCGACTCATCCTTCGCGTAGATCCACTAATTCGCTGAGTTGGCTCAAGTGTCCCGTGAAGACTGCTGAGCACTTGGAAATGAGCCCACGCTACGACGGATTTTGTTGTAGTTTTAACAGAATCCATGATTGGACGGATGGTTAAACGATGGCTTGTCGTTATTTCAGAATTGGGTTTGTACTTTTTTTTCCCTCTGGGTAAAAGTCAGTATTTTTGACGGTTTTATGTGTGAACTTTATAATGTATGCTTTCGGCAGGGGAGAAACCCTCAAAAATTTATTCATTTTGGGTGCTTGCAAAACATAACATATTGGTAATTTGTTGATTCCAATTATTGATTCTTAAGATTAAATGACGGCTTTTTCCTGAAGAAGGTTGTTGTCGTCATCTGTGAGGCCAAGTCTTCAGTCACGGAAAAAGAGACTAGTAAAGTTTCCAAAGGAATTTTCAAAGCCATCATCTTGAGCTAAACCATTTTTTATTTTCTTAATGGAATCATAACAAAACAAGTTTGTTAACATGTGTTCTAACGACACAAAATCCTGGCCCTCCTAATCCTAGCTATGGCCAGAATTTCAAGTAAAAATTATAAGGGGTTGCTACTTTTTTCTCATACTTAGTGCTCAGACAAGTTGTGAATAAGTTACTTTGTTCTTAAATAAATTGGTACATCGAGAGTTTAACATTTCTAGATCTTGTTAATTGAGTGCCAGATTATTTTACGTATATCAAACATGCAATTCCCAGTCTAACATTTCATGCTGGTATTCCAAATTGATTGGACTTCAATAGTTATCAGCAACCATTAAACATATCCTATTAATCAGTTTTTGACTTTCTAGTCTTGTCGACCTAAACTTCGGCATCCAAACCCCCCCCCCCTCCCCCCACGCCCCGCTATCACGTAAAAAATCCTGTTAGCTTGTGTATGGTGACAAAATATAAGTTTGTAACTTTTTGGGAACGCTGCAAAGCGCTAATGACAATGAAATGGGTTACGTATAGCTGCAGGTACTGACAGTTTGATGAATATTTCAGACATGAAACCTGACAACATCAAGTGCTACGGACAAGGAGATGCGAAGGGAAGTACAGGTATGACTTCATTCAGTTGTGATTTGAAGACGGACACACAACTCGCTTGTTTTTCACTTCAACTACGCGAAAGAGAGACGGAAAGAAATTGAGAGAGAGAGACAAAGAGAGAAACAGAGAGAGAGAGAGAGAGAGAGAGAGAGAGAGAGAGAGAGAGACAGAAAGAAAGAGGGAGGAGGGGAGAGAGAACAGTAGCAATGTGCGTGCTCGATCTGTTAAAATCTTTCTTTTCTTTGACTGGCAATAGTGAGATAAAAAAACTAACTTGCACATGTTTCTGCATGGTTTTCATGTTTCGAAGACTTTCGACTACACGAAAAACTTCCATTAAGTTGCTTAACAAACAATTAAAGAGTGTGGCTCCGGAAATGAGCAATTTTCAGGATTTAAAATGTTTCAGTACAGCAAGTTAAAAGTAAGGGTTTTATACACGCAACATGTTCTGCAATTTGCTTTGCCTAGGCGTTTAGTTAAAAACTTTTTCGTGCAACAGGACTTAAATCAACAGAAAGAGCTGACGCTGGTCAGATTGTGTAAAACAAGATATGGGGAATGTCTTGGGGAATGGTACGAATTTGAATTGTTAACTTAAAGTAGGCTATGAGTTTAACTTTTAGTTATGACTTTCATCAGAATGATGGTTGCGTATAAAATGTAGACCAAGCCGTTTTGTAAAAATGTATTTGAAAACTAACAAAGTGTCTCTATAAAGATGAAAATCATCCTTTATCTTCCAGGGGATATAAACTTCTGTGTGGGAAAAAGTAATGGAATGTATGCAGACCCTAAAGACTGCACTGCATTTTATCAATGCGCGAATGGCGAGGCGTTCCGAAAGAAATGTCCCAAGGGAATGCGCTTCAACCCAGTACTTATGAATTGTGATAAGGCCGCGAACGTGGAGTGTCCGCAAGGAGAGGGAGGTGCCACAGGGGGAGGGGGTAAGCCAATTACTGGACCAACTGGAGGTACTGGTGCAGGTGGAGGGACAGGTGGGTCTTCTATTACTCCGCCTGCTAGAATGGGTGGTGGTGGTGGTGTAGGCGGAGAGACATCTGTCACTCCGCTTGTAGGTGGTGGTGGTGGAGGAGGGACACCCGTGGGTCCGCCTGTAGTAGGAACAGGAGGAGGTGGTGGAGGGGAGACACCCAGTACTCCAGCGGAGGGGACCGGTGGAGGTGGAGAGACTCCAGCAGGAGGTAATTTGACAAATTATGCTCGTAAAAGTAGAAAATTTTGCTGATAAAGCTGCTCTCAAAGTTCTAAAGTTATGGCAAAAGTACGCTAATTTTTAAAAATTATTATAAACTCGAGAAATATGCTTCATGAGTCAAGACTATCAAAAGAAACGTATACAAACTATGTTACTGAGTTAAAAGGTAAAGATTGCATCTTTCACAATCACCTCATAATATCATATAATTAAGTGGCATATGATAGTTTGTGCTTAACAGAATTGTCTTAAAAGATTATCGACAAAATGGAGTGATGGTGTTTTATGTAATTTTAATCGTAGGAAACAAACCGTAACCAGTTAGCTGCATTTTGAATCTTGAGCTGAAATTTAGTGTAGGAACAATCATTTTGTGGGGGGCCTTGAAGAGGGGCTTGGGTTGAGTTTCAGTTTAGTGTACAGAGACATTCTCACGGAGTTCGTTTCATTTTTCGCAATTTTCGATTTACACAATGCTCTACCGCGAACATCAGACAAATACACAAACTCAGTTTGTTTTAGATTAAGCTCAAACACCATTTTAGCTGTTTTAATAATAATTTAAATAGAATGTTCAATCCGTGGTGGGTTGTTTTTTTCAGGTGTTCCTGCTGATTTTTGCATGGGCAAAAAAGAGGGAGTTCTCCTGCCACACCCCAGTGACTGTGCGTCCTTCATCGAGTGCAGCAACGGGAACGCGCATATCACGAAGTGTCCTGCAGGAACGCTGTTCAATGCCTCCAAACACGTTTGCGACTTTCCTTTTAACGTAAAATGCAAATTAAAGGACAAAGTTCATCTGCAGTTGCAGGATGTTTCATCGATGACTCAGAAAAACACCGATAAAGTAAAAGCTTTTGAAGTTGGTGCTAAAAAACAAAATATGTTTAGATTGTAAAACCAAAAAACGCTATTCTCAACATACATTGAATTGCCAGATAAATTGAAAGTACTTTTTAATATATTATCAATTCGGATGTTTGTAAAGAAGTAACATGTGTAAAACATTAAAAACGTAAGTTTAAAACTATGTGCTGATTCTTTTAAGAGTCATTTAAACTTTTACAAATCTTCATTTGCCTCATAACCGAATTTGAGATAGTGAGGAAGTCAAAAAAAATCACGACAGACAAAAAGTAGCTCAACAAAAAGTTACCGAAACTTTGATGATGGGCTCCAAGATCTAGCAATTGTTGCTTAAATTAATTCTAAGGTGTGTCAGCTTTCATGCAAAAACGATTAAGAAAGGTAAGTTAATGCCCTCCCCAGTTACATCGAAGAATGCTTCATGAATGTAATCGAAGATTTGTTAACGACTTCATTTAAAGGCATGCTTTGAACTCTTTGCTAGAATAAATTTTTATCTCCCATGCATCAGTTATAGTTGGAATTATCTTAAATGCCTTTAAAAAGGTTCACGAATAATTATAGGAGAAATGAAAAGTTGGTTTCCCATAAACCTGAAATGATCCTCAATGTCTTCTAAATTGATTTTACGTCGATTTTTTTTCGCTCTTACAGTTTTGCATGTAGACGTTGTATTGTTATTAAAGAGTCTCTTTATTGTGTTTTCCACAGATTTAACCTAACAAGTGAGACATGCTCACAGCAGTAACCTAATCAAAACTTTGTCTGGTTGACGTTTTTTAAACATTTTTCATTCTTTTGTATTTTATCTTTGATCTCCCAGTTTGAGCTTCAAGCTCGGTGGATACTGCGGTCAGTGAAGCTTCCTTCGTTTATCAGACAGTTTACTAGCTTTAAACCTTTTTTTGATTAAATTGGGCTGCCGTAAGGGCATTCTTTTGTAAGTTTTTATAAGGCTGTGCATGTGTCCATACTTAGACCGTACAAATCCTCGGTCTGAAGAGAACCCTTCCACGGGTAAATCACAGAGCTTTTCTCTTGGATTAAACTTCAACTCAAGTGGGCAGCGTCTTTCTTCTGTTTCACCGTTGTAACATACTATGAAGCTACTGCGGTCATCTGGGTCAGCGTGGATTCCATTTGGTTTGAAGTTACAGAAGGTGGCTATTCCTAAAACAGAAGAGAAATGAAACAACGTATTATAAAGTTTTAGTTCTGTTCATTTTTGGAACCAGTTGTTAAACGTGTGTGAATTTGTAAAAGGCAGAAAACTTTGCAAATGTTGAAAAAATATTTGCGTTTTTTGAATGTCAAAAATATAAAGACAATTTCATAAGGACAACTCTCACCCTTTGCTCTAAAGGTGTAACCAGCGGTCAAAGTATTTAGAGGAAATGCAATTAAATGTCACATTGATTAATTTAGCTATGCAGCTGTTGGCTTAACTTCTATGCAACTTATTACAAACCACAATCTTAGCTAAGCTACAGCCGCCCAATAAGGTGCTTATACACAATCCCAAAAACCCATATTCTAAATAACTAGGCTGCGGGGTGCGCGTTCTAGAGTAATTTAAGCGATTTTGATTTTCTAATACTTCTACTTTAATTACAACTTTGTACATACTGTACAACTTCCTAAATTCTTAGTGTGACAAAATTCGTGACAAGAGTGTCGTTTTAAACCTCATTGCCGTCTTCCTGTTTTCGACAAGAATGGTGAGAATTCCACAGTCAAAATTACAAAAACTAAAAAACTAAAAAGTCGTACTCTTAGTCACGTAGCTCAGTTGAATCTAAAGGTCTTCATTTTAATTACGCACACCAAATAGTTTCTAGTTGCTCGCAGCCGCTGGCATATTTAAATTGAATACATGCGTAACACGAGAGTCTTTTTCATTTTTCTTGTTTCACTTAAAAGTTACTTCCATTTTAGTAGTGAACCTTACTTGGACTCTTTAGTTTTCCTGAAACAACATCATCTTGCTGAGTAGCGAACTCATCTGGATCGTTGCCCGCCCCTTCATCCAGCTTTCCTACACGTACAGAGACTTTCTGTTTTCCCTCGTGGATGCGAATGTCAATGGCACTTGTAGGGTGAGTTGCGCTACTCATTGTAGACAAACTCTTGTCCGCGTTGGCTGGATTAATAGGTGTGGGTGTGCTTTCGACAAAACCATTGGCACTCTGCATTGAAATGAGTACTCCGGGAACTCTGCTGTTGCTGGTATTTATTCCCTTTAAAAGTAATAAGAAAACTAAGCGCAGGAATTTTTATACTTGGGAAAAATTGTTTATATAGGCTAAGAATTATAACGCAGTTTTAACTATAAACCCTGGCTGCTATAATAGAATTAGTTAAATGCTGTATTACAACATGACACATCAGCTACAGCTAGAGGCGGGACGTAGTGAACATGAGATGATTAGAAATACTTGCTTCCGTTTTCCGTAAGCCTTTGAAGTTTGCAAATTCCCTGTTATATTTGGTTTGTTTACAAAACGTAGTGCCTACTCGTTCCTATATTATATAGCTTTACTCGGCTTGTTCTTTCTAAAAATATATTCTGGTTGATTTTTTTCTGCCGATTATATTCTTAAAGAAAATAAAAGGTGGCGCACATTATACATGTACTTTAAGGAACTGAAGGGTCCTATGCCACATCGCTGCTATATCCAATGCAATTCAATTCGCTAAGTATCTTGGGAACTGCGGTTTTTGCCATACACTACAGAAAAAAAACATTGTCCTACTGACAAAACTTTAGAAAGTCATTGGCAGGGTTTTCGTATAACTTCTGTGGCAAGTAATTGTTGTAACTTTTTCTCCGCGTTAGACACAGTAGCCCGCAGTGCTGAAAATAGCGAAATAAACCCGGGAGCCAGAACTAGACTAATAATGATATTCCACTCACCTTTAAGTTCGATTCAGGACTTGTGTGCAGGTGGCTCTTGTGTGATTCCACACTGGGTTTAGCTGAAGAATGTTGCTCTTTGGTTGCAAAGTTTGTTTTGTTAAGCTTAGATAGATCCAGTTTTTCACCTTCTTTTGTCACCCCAGAATTTAAAAAATTGGAAGAACCTGGATCTTTTAAGCCGCCGTTGCTATTGTTACTTTGTTCCAAAGTTTGTGTTGTCAAATTTTTAAGAGAATTGCCAGCATAGCTTTCCGTTGTATTCCACTTATCTGTGCCTATGGTTGACTCTAGCTTGGTTGTTTGTAAGCTAGCATCATTATTTGGCCCATTCACGTTTTTATGAAAGGGTTTTGGAGGAATACGCTGTGGAAGAACGCTTTGACTCGGCTTAACCAAAGGTCGAGCTACACCTACTTGGGATGGTGTTGGTGGATACTGTGAAAACGCTGGCATTCTCGTACTCCTAATTTTGTTGTCTTGATCAATGGGAAATGCGTTGTCTGAGTGTTGTACTTGTTCCTCCTCTGTATGCGCGGGTGAACTGTTTGCTGTTGCATTTAATCTTGAGGTTTGCTTTACATCCTCGTATGTGAACTTTCCAAGCCCATTAATTTCATTTGACATATTCGTCGAACCAAATGTTTTCTGGTTTGTTGCTCTATAGCCTGTTTGTGGATCATCTTCAATTTCACTGTTTCCCAGTAACTCATTTTCTGCAGCTGCTTCCGTTCCATTATTTTGTTCTCCCTCTGTTTGACTGTTGTGTTTGGATTCTCCTTCCAGCTGCGATGAGGCTATGTTGTCAAAGTTTTGATCATCCCATTCCATTGCGCTTTCTTTTGTATCACTGATCGGCCTTGCAAACAACGTGTCTTGATTAAAAACGCGATTACTTTTGTCTGATTGCAGTTGATATTCATCCAGCTGCGGTCCGTATTGAGAATAGTCCTGCACAACAGATCTACTATTTCC
The DNA here is from genome assembly GCA_027574985.1 of Umimayanthus nakama. NCBI lineage: Eukaryota > Metazoa > Cnidaria > Anthozoa > Zoantharia > Parazoanthidae > Umimayanthus > Umimayanthus nakama. Next base: position 3,322 of record JAOBRG010381973.1, on the reverse strand, counting down.
CTTTTGACGACTGCGTGCCAGTGACTGCTGGTTAGCAAGGTTTGTTGTTTTAAATTTCTGTTTATTGGTACTTGAAACCAGTTGTCTAATCCGTTTAGACGGTTTTTCATGAGTGATGACATTGCTTTGGTACACAGTTTTCGTTTCCGCATCAGGTATAAAGCTCACAGCCCGATGTAATTGTAGTGGGAGTTGCTCTGGACTGTTATCTTCGACGCTGCCCAGCCTGAATTGCCTGAAGTGTTGAGTTGCTGATGCAGAGAGGGGAGGCACACGACTATTTTGTGAAATTCGTTGGCTCGCGGAAGAAACGCGCTGTTTGAATACATGACCACCGGGGTAGTTCGAATAAATATGCGAAACAAAAGGTATTTTACTCGTGTCACTTTGAAACAAATTGGTGTTTTCTTGAGATATGTCTGGTCTTACTTTCGTTTGCTTCTTATTACCGTTGTTTCTTATATTTACGGGAACTAAATCACCAATATTCCCGTGCTCCCACATCCCATCACCAGGGTTTTCCTGTTGACTTTGACCAAATCTTGCGTTTCTATAGTTATTCCGTTGCAAATATTGTTGTCCTTGAAAGCGTCTTTGGAAGTCGTCTTTAGCATCTTTTGTTGCGTCCTTTGTGCTTGCCAACATAAAGTTGTAGCTTGCACCATTTCTAGAAACTCTCATTCCTTTGATGATGGTAGGTTTTGTAGTAAGACCTGCGTGAAGAGGTTGGTAGTACGTATCTTCGTTAAGCTTGTCAGATACCAAGTCCTGTTTTCTATTTTCAGTTACCACGTCGCTGTTCCTAAAGAAAGTATAGGGACCTTTATAAGCCTCGTTCTTGTTTGAATCGTTGTTGCTGTTGTCTTTGTTACTCCCAAAATGGGTATGTACTTTTGAAAAACCTTCAATTTGTGTGTTTATCCTGTTGGAATTTAGGTTTTCCTTGTGGTTGGTTTTGTGTTCAAAAGATTGAGGAGACCGAAATGTTTGTGTGTTAAGGTAAGAAGGGTTATTTTCCACTGTATCTACAAATTTTCTTGTTGGGACTCCTCTCCATTGAGAGTAGTCAGCAGAGCTCCCCTTTGTAATACCTGTGGCTGCATTGTAGCTACTCTGCGCTGCTTTATGAACCATGTTATCGTTATCAAAAGTGTGCCCTTCCAAGTTGATTGGAAATTTTCCATGAAACTGTTGCCCCACTTCTTTGTTTTCCTCATCGAGATTTGTGTCAGTTTTGATTCCAAAACTAGGCTTTTCGTTTTCAGCCTCTCCCGTGGCAAAATAATGTTTAGTTGATTTCTGAAACTTGTAGCCATTAACTCTTATAGGCCAGTTTACCTCCAGTGTTTTGCCATTTGAAAGACCAATACGAAACACCTTCATATAAGATCCCTGTCTGTTTTTTAGGGAAAGACCATCATAACTGTGTTGCTGAAAACTGTTGCTATTTTCATCTTTATGTTGCTCTTCCTTGTTGTTTTGGAAGTTTGAAGAGAACATTTTCGCACTGTTTTTCATTTCCGTTTCCGCTGGTGCACTCGAAAAGGTTTGATAAGTCGCTGAATGAGGGTCGTACTTTGTTTCTCTCTCGGACGAAACTGAATAAAAGTTGTTTTCATTCTTGTTGTTTGCATTTACACCGTTGCGGTATCCGTAAGGTTTATGTTGCTGGAAAGCATCTGCATCTTCCATTAGTTTATAGTAATTGTTGTTGTTGTTGCTTTCTGGTTTGTAAGTATTTGACAGTTCATAATTGGTATCGTCTGCCTGATATGGTTTTTGCTGACCGCTTATTGGTTGTTCTTTGTTCTTCATATTTGTTGTTCGTGCATCCTTTGCGTGATACGAAAAGTCTAAAGTCACACTTTTCTCTTTAAAACTGTCGTTTTCTTTCTTCATTGAAGTGATAGTTTGTTCAACTTGTTCTGAAGGCCGATAGTCCTTTTGGCCAGGGCAGTTGACATTTTCTGCACCGTCACATCGTGATATCAAGGCGTTATAGAGTTGACCAGGCGAACAATACTTTTTGACAGTGTTCCCTCCAGTGCACTCGTAAAAACCCGAGCAATCCTTTGGATCAGCATACGTGCCATCCATCTTCCCTGCACAAAACGTTTGATCAGCTGCAACAAATCCAAAGAAGTATCAGTAATTGAAGACAAGTTTTGTTCCTAAATGTAATTATTCGTTTTTGTGTAATCCCCAACCAAAATACCACTCTTGATTGTAATAATCCTTCAAGATGATAGCTCATATAGTCGAATTGAACAGATTAAAATTTCTAGTTCAACAACCTGTACTAGATTATACACCACGAGAACCTAACTTTTTCTACCCATGACTCATCGCATTAGCTGGTAGTCCCTGGTGTATCTATAACAACAAAACATCAACTTTAGTTTTACATTTCACAGTTCTTTGACTAATGTATCTAAGAACTTCGTGACGTTTCGTACTCTGTCTGTGTGTTCAATCTGTTTCATAAAACAATGAAAAAATTCGTGTCAACGTTTCAAACGTTGAGAAGACTGTGACAAATTATAACACTAAAGATCTGATGTTGTGCTGAGCATTCCTCTTGCTTAACCCTATTCCGCCTGGGCTTTCCTGGAGTTCCTGGGCCTGGGAGGGGGGGGGGGGGGGGCTTCAAAAGCTGCCCCCTCCACAAATCCAAACGTATTGACGCAATTGTCATGAAACTTGGAGGTTAGATAAAACTATATTACCAATTTAATTTGAATAGGATACACAATAATATGACGTCTTGATTACGTCATAGGGACGTCATTTTCCCCCAAATTAGTGTGTTTTAGATATTTCTTCTTGTATTTGTGCAGAAGGCCCACACAGCCAAAACGTCTTGATTAAAAGCACCTGATCAATACGGCGAACAATAAACTTTGATTTAAGCCCATTCAAATCATTTGAATGTTTGGTATTGCAGAGATAGATAGGATATAGAGAAATGTGAACTGGAAAACGAGATGTGGTGGAGTTAGCACTTGTTAAATGCTCATAGTGCTCAATGCTATGTATATTTTTATGTTTATTCAGTAGATAAGGTCTTAAATTAACCAAACAATCTAGGTTCGGAAATGAAAAAAATTGGAAAGTCAAAATTAAACGATTATGACGTCATTCGCCAAATTTTACGTTTTGCTCTTTTATTTGCATGACTTCATCGATGACGTCACAGATCGGACGAGAAAACCTGAGATAACCTTTTTATTAAAACAATAGTGTTCATAACTCTAGCCCCAAAGCATCCTATACAAGCAGGAGTTGAAGCATTAAATCGCTCTCGCCGGGAACTCGGCCGATC
>JAOBRG010381962.1:0-11094 GCA_027574985.1 Umimayanthus nakama | reverse complement strand
GCGATTTATAGTCGGTTATGTTCCCCCGGTAAGTAACCGACTATAAATCGCTCAAAATAGCTCCAAATGGCCAAAAACTACACAAAACAGACAGGTACACGTTGTAGCTTTTTTCTTTAAATTGCCTGTTGTTTTGTCTTTCGAAGATTTGCATATAGGTCACCGTGTGATCATGCACATAGAAAAAAAAACTAAAAAAATAAGACGGAAGTATGATTTTGCAGTTTCAGAGTTTGGCAAATATTCATTACTGTATATGATTTCCCCTTAGCCCTGATCAACTTTGACCGACTTTTTATCAAACTCTAACCTGCGATTGATCAGCATACCAACAAAGCATCAATGAGTAGGTGATTTTGTCAGCCAATAGGCAATAATTTATTCAAATGTCTGCTTCCTATACCGCAGCAAAAATCCTTGACTTCTGTCGAAATCCATGGTTTGTGTGGTGGCAAAATTATAAATGCTTGTTTTCTAAATCTAGGAACAGCACCAAAAACACGCACTTTGTCGTCATGTTTTTATTAGAACAATCGTTTTTAAAACAAACAGTTGGTATTTCCAGAAATATTCAACTTCAAGGCCAATACTTAGTGCTGGTAAAGGCCTCTCCAACTCCAACCCCCCCTCCCCCTCCCGCCCCTTTCCCTTCCCCCTTTTCACACACCAAACCTCTTTGCTGTGACGTTGAACTAGCCTTTGTTCTTCGTCCTTTGTCTTGTTAACACAATTGAAACAAACACCAACAGGCAAAATAGTACAATAGTTTCTCCCTAGATATTCAAATTGAGGAGAGCCGAGTTAGCACAAGAGCTAGTATACGCGTTGCAGGCCTGGGATCCGTACTATTTCTCCCCCTTTGGTGTCAAACAGAGTAATAATTGCTTTTGTTTATGAAACAATTTGAACAATTCAATACTTTCGCCAGCTGTTAGTTTTGAAGCTGCAGCCAGGTGCAGTAGTAAAAAGCGTGTGTTTTGTGTTAGTTAGCAACAAGCTGGCAACACAACCGGAATAACGGCAGTAGTGTCTCAAAGTATGTTTGAGTTGTCGACTTCCGTTGTACATAAAACTACCGAAACGTCCTCCCATTAAGGAACATTTGAAGTTCGGTTATACGATTATGGAAAACGAGCTAACTTGCCCGATTTGTTTAGAGTTGTTCCAAAGACCCGTTGTCTTGCCCTGTTCGCACAATCTCTGTACTAAGTGTGCGAAACGAATATTGGAGCCTCACGGATCACCGAAGGCATGGGCCAAGTGGGTTGCAGAGAGTAAGGAGACAACTTTTAAGTCACATCTAGAACCCAACGTAAAATGCCCAGCTTGCAGACAGAAAATTCCGGTTGATCCTCGCGGAGTGGAAGCACTTCCAAGGAACAGAATCTTGGAAAATGTAATCGAAAAATTTAAGGAGGAACGCCAGATGCCAGGTATTATTTCATTGTGTTCTGAGTTTCCCTTTGAGTACTTACAACATTTCCTTAATGAATACTTAGGACAGCTGAAAAGGCTTGAATGGAGAATAACCTGACAACAGTATGAGTCTCTACGGTTCTGTTATGTTTCAGATGGAAACAATTATACAAACTAGGCAAACAATCTCACAATGTACATAGCAAATTGTGTCGTACATGGTTGGGTATGACGATTAATCTGTGCTGGTTTTTTAACATCTTTTACGTTTTTAGCCGGCTAATGTTGAAAGAAATTTTAAACTTTCTGCTTTGTTAGATCCTTGTTCAACAAATAACAAATTTTAAACTTGAAGGTTTCGTATTAGCTAATATGATTTTAAGTGCGACAAATTGTTCATAAGAACACTGCGAGTCGTAGCAGCTGTTTTGAGATTAATAAATAGTTTTAATTATTAATTAAAAAAACAACAGCCACAGTAAAGCGTTTTGAGTGTATAGTTTATTATTTCAAATAATTTTTATTTCAAAAAACACTTTAGTTTTACCTGATTAAGAAAAAATTTTTTCATAGAAATAAATTAAACGAAATCATACACTGCACACCAGTTTCCTCTAGTTGTGAACTTTATTTTCGCCCCAGGCCTATACAAAGTTTTCATACTGCATTTGTTGTGTTTGTCAAAAGCTGTTCATCTAAGGTTTATTAAAAAACATATAAATACATAAAGTATTCAGTTCAAAGTAAATTGTATAACAGTGCTTCACTTCTATTATCTTCTTTGTGCAATTTTGTTAGATGCAATATCAATTACATAACACATTTTTCATCGGAAGTCCTACTAGGCGATTTTATACGCCGACCGCAGCGAATTTTGTCGCTCGTATCTGACATGTTTTAGATATCGATGATTTTATACGTTAGTCGCAGCGATCAGCGAATTTTGCTATCGCAGTAGGTGACACACTAAACGAATTCGCCAATCGCTGCGATCGGCGTATAAAATCACTTGGTGTGTCCCCGACTTTACAGGACCTTAAGTAACATTACTACATGTTTGTGAAACGGAACTCAGAGCGCGTTTTTATTCACAATTCTGGAATAAGAATGGCCAGAATGTGAAATGCGTGCGTTATTTTATTACGCATTCATATTCCGGAATGGTAGAAAGCCATTCTATCCATTCTGCTCTCAGGGTAAGAACGAACAGAATGTTGCGAAAGTATTCTGTACCAACCATTCTCATTCCAGAATTGTGAATAAAAAAACGCGCTCTGAGGGTTCTACCCTGGGTCATGCTGGATCGTAGTCAGACTTTGCAACTGCGCTTCGTTCCCAGAGAACACTGCACTGAGCGCTAACCTCTTGCACTAGCAAAGGTTGCTCGTTCCATATTGTAACAACAGTACTAATATTTTAACAATTTTATATAGCGTCTTTCTTACACTGAGTTCTTGAAATTGAGGAATCTGCATGTCCAACTCGAAGGGTTGCTACTTTGTGAGATCCAGTAAAAGATAAAGTCTTTGGAAAAAAAGCGGATTTTTTTTTTACTAGCCAGCTGTTCCCACCAGTTTTAGTCATGGCGTTTCACCTTTATCTTTTTTCAAGTGCAAAATCTGTCTCATCTCAATATTTATTTGATTTTTCAGTCTATCAAAAAATTGGTGTCTGGGATTTCGACCATTCTTTTCACAGATTAAAATGATTTAGCTACAATTTTGTTTAGCTAAAATGTATGTTCTTGTTATACTTAATTAGAAAGTATACTGACATTTAGACTACAATTACGACTACTACTACTATAAATAAAAAAATAGACTAGAATGACAGTAAGTATGCCGAAGTCAACAAACCCGACAACAATGTTCCACATCAAGGCAAGTTTAGGTTTGTATCAGCCTAGTCAGAAATAGAATTTGATGAACCACATTCTGCCATCCGTACCTCGATGATTCGGTGTTATAACTTGGAACTATCCTGCTAAATCAAACCGAATTTCGCATTTAATGAAATTAGTAATGAAGTTACGCGAACTATTAAAATATTTTGTTTTGACATCGACCCTAAGATAACAAACCAGGCGGCAACTGATCATCTGCTTGTGCTCAACAGGAAGCGCTCCCAAAGAGCCTTACCCGTGTCAGTTTTGTGAGAACTACCTCCCAAACAAAGCTACAGTAATGTGCGAGCAGTGCAGTTTTATGTACTGTGGTAAATGTTTCGACTTGTGCCACCCAAAACGAGGGCCTTTAGCAGAGCACAAGATCAGTCCCCCAACAGTAAGGCCCTTCAAGCCGAAAGATGACAACATAATGTGCCCTGCGCACCCAGAAGAAAAACTGGCCCTTCATTGCTTCACTTGTAAGAGCGCTATCTGTTATCAGTGCAAAGAATGTGGACATCACAAGTCGCATCACGCCGAGTTGCTGGATTCCGTCTTCAGAAAAACAAAGGTTTGTTTTAAAGTTGTAGTTGTTGCCAATGAAGAAGGTGATGATGTTGATGATGTCAATTATAATGATATACAGTTAACATCGAGGTGAACAGTCGCAGAACTTTCGCTGAAACGCGCTCTTTACTTTGAAATAGATTGGCCAACAAGAAAGTAACTAAAAGTACGTAATTCCCACCTCAAAATAAAATAAAATAAAAGTTATATAACAAAAATTTTATTAAATACGTTGGTTATCTCAAACAACAATTTGAATATTTCTAAAAATTCTTAAAAACTTAGGTTTTTTAACATGAGTAGCGTAAATGTTAACACGACTGTAAAACTTACCGTCAAAGACAATAAAAGCAAACTATTTTGAACATTTCTTACATTGTACTATTAAATGTTTCACTAGCTCCGTCTTGCTTCCTTTGATATCAAGTGTTCCGAACCCGGAATTTAAGTTCTTGGCCATTTTGTTGCAAAGAAGAACCGCTAAACGAAACAACTTTAATTGTTGTAGGGCGATTACAGATATTTCCCCTTTGCCCTGTCAGCGTTCATCATGACCACGCGTTTATACTGTAAAAATTTTCGTTGAAATAAAAGTGCTAATAGTGATTTTTATGATGAAGGTGAATTATAAATGGGTGCAATACTGGATATGTTCTTTTATAAAAGCTTTTTATTAATGTTAAGCTTTGCTACAAGTCTACGCTAAGATGTGTGAAGAGTTATTCATCTAATCGATATCAATCTTTGCAGGAAGAACTTGGCCAAACTCTTGCGAACGTGGTCAAAAAGAACACTGCCACGCAGAAACTGCTGGAAACGTTTGAGGGAATGTGCTCGGTTACCAAGGTAACGTGTCCACAGTCTTCAACATCGTACAAAAACGTTCACAAACTTTCTGGATAACTTTACTATTTTAAATTTTAACTTGGGCAAATCTACGGAGCCCGCGAAGGGCCATAGCTACTCTTTTTTTATGTCGACATATATCTCGACATATATCTCGACTCGAAGTTAAGACGCCGATATGTCGTCATATATGTTGACATATATGTCGACATATATGTCGACATTTATCTCGACACTTATCTCGACGTTTAACCCGACATTTATCTCCAGGAAATAATAGTGATACAACCAAAAGAATAACTTAAAGTGCCTATAAAACGATTTTTTTTACCTCAGTGGATAGTCCTTCCTAAGTGAGGAACAGCGGTCAAAAAATGAAGTCAAAATTTTTTTTGGTTCTCGAAATATTAACATTTAATGTTTTCCAACTGATGGCGCCACAAGTGAGACAGGCAAATTTGCACTTTTTTAAATCTGCTGCAAATCCTTAACCTTTAGAAGATTATAGGCCTAACTTGGACTGACGATATATTTCGAGGCTCTCTTCAGAACAGTAGCAATTTTCTATCGTCATGGAAACTAACTCGGTTCCAGAACCCTATTCATAAAAACTTTTTTCTATTCGAAAACCTTTCACCAAGATAATTAAACCAAAGCTTTGTTATTTCTTTCACACGGTAAGAAGAACAGAAACTATTTTGTAGCTGTTGCTCCTCATTAATTCAGAAACTCTCAATTTGTGCCTGGAACCGAGTTTGTTGCCATGACAATAAAAATTAGTAAACGTTCTGAAGAAAACCTCAAAATACATCATCAGGCCAGGTTTGGCTTTAGTTCATCAAAGGGTTATGAGTTCGCAGCACATTTCAAAAAAATACAATTTGCCTTTTACACTTGTGACAGTTTTAGTTTAAAACATGTTTTAAAATGAAAATATCTAGAGAACCATAAAAAATGTTGACAGAATTTTTTCTTTACTATTCCCAATTTAGCAAGGTCTATCAACTGAGTTAATACTAAAATTTTTCATTTCAGTACCTTAATAGCTAAGGTGTTTGATAGGAAGCCATAGGGCCTACTTCAAAAGTACGTGGATGTATGACATGATGCAATTTCAATCGTTAAAATACGTTGAAATCAAATGTAACTTCACTGTTCAGTGAGTCAAATATTGATATTTTATGGGAAATTTACGAAGTTTAGTTCTTGTACAGGGCACACGAAATAACTCGTACGATATGGTATTGAAGCTATGCATTTTATTATTTAGTGTAAAGACATCTTGAAAACCTATAAAGTGACTGTTGTTTCTGAGAGAAGACACAAGTTGAAATGTCTGTAGTTCTTGTATATCCTCATATTCAACAAGTAAAGTCTTGACAAACTTAAATCGTTAGAGCAGTAGAGAGTCTTTCTTTTGGACAAAGTTGTTATGGGGTTGGATACACTTTTTTTTATAAGAACCAGTAACTATCGTCTCAGCCTGGGCTGTTCCTAATTTTTTGGCGATTTAAGCCTAAAATTGTTTTTGTATTGTTCTTATTTTCTGGAAATTCCACTCCGAACAATAAAACGACGCTAGGAAACACATGTTTTGCTATCATTTCATACTGCTGTACTGATGCGAAAAATGTGGACACTTCTCTGTACATTGTCCGCGAACGTCACGAGCTTGCTTATCACTCTTCCAGCGCTCGATGACCCAGCTGTTCTAACAGATCGTTTATGTATGTATATCTCATTCTGTGTACAAGAATTGAATACACTTTCTTAAATTTTTCTGATCAAAATTTCAGCCTGGTGAGTGTTCTTAGCTTGTTCTTAATTTTAGGGCGAATCTCAGCCTGGTTGTTCTTATAAAGTTTGTTCTTATAAAAAAAAAGCCTGCAACCTGTTTTGGCTTCTGATTGGCTGAATTTTCTAAGCTATGTACAATTTCATTTATTATTCCATCCGCTGTTTCTTAGTTCAAATACATAAGGGTGTGTTTGGTTTTTAATCTAATTCGGATATTTTAACTCATAGCAATCTGGCTGCAATGTAGAGGGTCACGTGAAGAAAGAGTGCGACGCCCTGATATCGATCGTAATCAAAAAGAAGGCTGAGCTACTGTCTCACGTGAACACAGAATACAACGACAAGATGAACGAGCTACACGAGGCAATACGACAGTGTGAAGAAACACTGCACAGCTCCGAGGGGCTGGTAGAGTACTCGCGAGAGGCCATGAAGGAGGCCAATGCCATTACATTCTTGCAGGTGAGTGGTCTCTACTGCTTTCTGGGACCACGCTAGGTTTTCTTAAAAGGATTCGAATGTTGGAGGGTTTGGGGAGATGGGGGCTCTAGAGATACGGAACAGATTCAAAACTTAACGACAGAGTCCTTAACTCCCCCCCCCTGAACCCAGGGTTGGGTTGCCGAGGAGTCGTAACAACGAAAACAGCGGAGCAGTATACAATGATCACCCACTCGTTCACATCAGGCCAACGATGTAACGACATAAAATTTCTGGAACAACGTTTAGTAAAATCCAATCATTTTTTACGTGATTCCACGAGGACTAACACGATTAATACATTCTTGCATGCGAGTTGTTCACGCTCAGAGAGCTACAAATTCGCAAAACGGCATAAAGTAAAGCAGTATAAACACGCTTACACCAGTTGGAAGTTGACGATACCATAATGGTTTAAAAAACCCAAACCGTTTGTAACTGTGGCGTAACCAGAATTTTGCAAAGGGGGATTCCGTTTCTTACGACGTATTAGTAATCGACACTGATGAAAGCCTTTATAGTCTTGTGCCGACCAGGTACAAATTAGGAGTTGTCCAAGGAAGCGATCAATCGGGTGATAAGTGACTAATTTCTTATCATTTTGTTATCTTTATCCTTCACAGACATCAAGTGCTCTAAAGACAAGGTTTGTATTTTCCAAGTAATCAATATAGCAGCAACAGCGACGTTATTATAGTGGAAAACTTCTATTGAACGTGTATTGTACACAGAGGTTACAACTACTTAAAAAGAGGTTGAGAGTTAAGGTTACTGACCGTTCACGTTGGAACCAATCAAAATTTTGAAACTGAGATTTTTGCAGAATATAAGTATACATTGAATAAACTTCTAGTAAAAAAGGTTTTCAATACGTCTAATAGTTTGTGAGATATGACGAATGAGAATTTTTACCGAAAAAAAATTGATGACGTGCGGTTGTTTTAAGGAGTGAACTTCTCGAGACATGTTTTGGCTAAAACTGCGACGATGCAAACAGTCCATGCTCCATCAAGTTTTAACCTAATACCGCCAAATTTGATAAAAATATAATAGCTTAATATGTAAACCATCCGGGGAATTTAGATTTTCGCACCAATTACTTTTAAAAGTCAATAAGGGCATTTTTGTTAGCTGCAAATAGGGAATTTTCGTCAAATACCTGCCATAAACTAATGACGCGTAGAACTAAAAAGCCCCAGCACGGAATAAGAGCGCAAATGGTGCTGAAACTCGCCAACAAACTAAAAATGGTTGAAGTTAAAACTGACAGCCGCATGGACGTCTATAAGTGAATTAAGCGGTTTGATTTATAATGGTCTCATTTGTTTATAAACCAAAAGTTTTAAACAAACTTTTCACCATTATTCAGATAGCTCCACAAGCTTCCCATTGATATATAGATTTGCGGGTGTCCGATACGTATTAGTGGAGTGACCTGCGGAAACTGAAAAACACCGCTCAAGGTGAACGGTAGCCTTAATACCGAGCTCAAAGGGATTGTAGGAGTTCCTTATTTTTCATTATGAATCTTCTATAGTCAAACGTAGCCCGGCGAGGGTAATTGTGACAAACCGGTTGAATACTAGTTTGGCCAAGCTATTGAAAACACTGTACTTCGAGATTATCTTAAAAGATGAACAATACGATTGGAAAACTGCGACATCGTAGTAAAGCTGTGCTTACAGGCATAAAAATTAAGCACAAGAAAATTCAAGGCATTTGGGGCATGGTTCTCTACATTAAAAGGGAAAGCAATGAAGCTTAACTTTGTAGAAACAAAAGAAAAAACCGACATTATCATAGCGAATTGGCATTTTTGAAGATTGATTTTGTTTCAGTAATAAAACTTTTTCCGGCGTCACACTTGTTTATATTCTGAAACCCCTATTATCAAATTGAAAGGCCCTAGAAGAAATAAATAAATTCTTACGAAAGTTTCTTTGGAACTGAAAGGGCGACAATATTACGAGGTGCCGTTTTCAATGCCAGGAAAAATGAGCTAAGAAACGCTTGTCAGTCTGGTAAAACACAAACATTTTATGCGAAACGGAGCCTTTGCAGCCAGCAACCTGATGGTTAAGACCAACACTTGGGGTGATAACTGACACAGAAACATCCAATTAATCTTTAACAGGATTTCATCTGAGACTTCTTAACAGAACAATTAAAAGATATACCTCTAAAATATTTTTAAGAATAGAAAGAATATGCAACCTAAATAAACCATATCATCATAATTTGTCTGCATATTTGGCATGTTATAGTTTTGAATAATTAATTTGTGGCACAAGTTGTAATTTTGTCAATGTTCAATGAAATAAACCATTTCAATATGATAAACCAAAAAATAAATAAATAAGAAACTAAATAAATACATGGTTAAAGATAAACATCAGGGGCGAGTCCAGGATTTTCAAAAGGAAGGGGCACCAACGAGCGCCGAAGGCGCGAGCTTTCTAGGGGGATTTCCAGCAATTTGAGAGGAATTTTTACTCGTTTAGTACTCATTTTTTGCTACAGAATTACGTTTTTGAAAAAAAAAACGAAAAAAAATCCAAAAGGGAGGGGGGGGCACAGACCCCCAGGCCCCTCTTGGGTCCACCACTGAATATTGCCTTTTCTTTTGACAATGAAACACTTTACAGTTGGAGATTACCTGTAAGATGAACAATACTTGTTCTTTTGATTATGAAATAGTGTTAATTTTTGTGATGTTTGTTACTGTTGTCCTTAAATGATTGTACTATCAATATTCTACTCAAATATGAAATTAACGTTAAATATTTCAATTGTTCTAGTAGTTTCTACGGTTTGTTTCCCAGACTTGATTTAACGCTGGAAGCTCTGAAAAACCTGGGGCCTTCCTCCTCGATCAACCCCTCTTTGGACCATATGGCCATGGACACTTCGTGGGAGAGGAAGGTGCTGAAGAAACTAGCATGGCTTCATATTCCTGGTGAGCTCTAGCCTCCAATGCAGGGCATATTAAATGGTTCTTGGGAACCCTGAGGTATAAGGTCATGCAACTTCGTTCTGATACAAAGAGATCGTCGGTGTTTGTGATTAGTTTACCTTGTGTTTGTCCTTTACAGGAAGTCCAACTTTCAACCAATCACAGTGCACGGCAACAAACCGAACAGTTCAGCTGATGTGGAGTCCCCCTCAGAGCGCTGTGGACTGTTATCACTTGGAGGCCCAGATCACTAGTTTCGAGAAGGGCCCTGACGGACGCTCCAAGAAGGAGCTCAGACAGGTTTCCACCGGAAGCACCTGTAACTATACGTTGGAATGCTCGGACTACAACTGTGAAGTGGTTGCGAAGGTGAAAGCGTCCAACCGAGCAGGCGAAGGATCCTTCAGTGACGAGATCGTTTTGCGCACCCAAAATGGTACGAGATTAAAATGACCCTAAACAATGGATCGCGGAACGCCTTGTAATAATAATAATAATAATAATAATAATAATAATAATAAAAATGATAATGATAATAATAGTAATAATGATAATAATATCATTATAATAATTGTTACCATTATTGTTCTTATAATAATAATAAAACTATTAAAAGGCGCAAATTCAACTCAAGGTTTTCAAATGCATCGTACAAATGGCAGTTACATAACAGTTATAGAATTGTAAGCTAATCTGAAAGTTGGTAGCTAATTACAGTAACAAACCTCAAAAAGATAAGTTTTTACTTTCTTCTAAAAAGTGGTTAGTTCACTTATACTCCTAAGTTCAAATGGTAAACTTATCCATAGTCTAGGAGCAGCAGCTGCGAAGGCTCTGTCTCCAAGTGTGGCTAATGTTCTTTCTGGCAGTAGTCTGTTGTTGGAGCGGAGTCCGTAAGCCATCGAATGTTTCAAAGATACTTGTTTCCAACTATCACTAAATTAGCTATAACAACTAAGCACTTAACTCTTTCCCTCATACTCAATCCACTTGGTTTAAATTCTTTCTAGATGCCAAAGCCAAATCCTTGTCTGTGCCGGTAAATTCATTATCGTTTTACTACTACTACTACAACTACTACTACTACTACTACTACTACTACTACTACTACTATTACTACTACTACTACTACTACTACTACTACTACTAC
>JAOBRG010381951.1:0-11095 GCA_027574985.1 Umimayanthus nakama | reverse complement strand
CAAGTTGAACTCAAGGTACGTGAACTTTATTTCCAATAATAACGATTTTCAAAATTTAGTCAAAATTTATAAGAATTGGTATGGAAATATGGAAAACATAAGACTTTGTATGAGATCTATCACCCGATCTCATTATTAGCTTGGGCAGCCTGTGACATAATGTACCAGAGAATTACATTCTCTCTGACTGTATCGACGCCGGAAAACGCCCGCAGTTGTTCCTGTTCCGCGTTAAATCACAGGCAGACAAATCTAACAGTGCAAGTTGTCATGAAATTTGCACGCTCGGTGATTCCATATATTTACTGTAATTTGTAACGGCCGCTTATCGACGCGACTTGGAGCGGCATCAACGGTCGCGGAGGAATCTTTCCCAAAACCCCACTAAATCACACGAGACAGTACAAATGCCATTAAGTAAGTGAACTGTATTTATCTGGCTATACTTTGGCCCATTTTGGGGGTAATTAGATGGACACTGCAGAATTTATGAGACATTTTCAGCGATTACATCAACGTGTCGATGAGCGGCCGTTACAAATTACAGTAAATATATGGAATCACCGAGCGTGCAAATTTCATGACGTTACGTGGCCTAACTCACCGTTGCAAGTGTGTAAATTTCATGACAACTCGCACTGTTAGATTTGTCTGCCTGTGGTTAAATACGAGTTTGCTGGCAGGCCATTTTGGCTCCGTCCACACTGCGCCAGGTAAATATGAAAACACATCTTTATTTACACGGTTAGGCCTTCCGTCCACACTACGCCGGTGAATTTTGTCACCGAAACTGACTTTTTAAAAATGCCGGCTAGAGTGGATAAATTTGAAAGCGCCAGCTAAATGTTCCGGCTGTCCGGAACGGAGCTTTTTGAAAAACGCCGACGTCATGCACGTGACATAACCTCTACAAAATCGATCCGAAATGAGATAACTACCGCCTTGTTTAACTCCGTTTTAGAAACTCTGCCTGTTCTCGTCGAGTTCAAGGATAGTTCCGTCAGGATTCGTCACTTTCACTACTCCTTTTAATCAACTGAACCGAAAAGAAGTCGATTTTGGGCAAGATCCGGTCGTTCAAGCTGTCTTCTTTGATGCTTTATAATCGACTGCTGCATTTAATAAAAGTATCTGTAGTTCGTTGCCACTCAATGAAAGGTTAACAGCTTTGGCGATCTTTTGCCATTTCTGCGACATTCTATCAAGACTATCGACAGAAAGACGAAACAGCGAGCTTTGGCTATTTATAGTGTGCATGCCCAAACGTGCATTCAGGCGTTTATTCATCGTTGCAGTGTGGATGGGGATCTTTTTAGCCGTTTTCCCGTGTGGATGGCGGTCTTTTGATGCGGACAAACAAAAAAATCTACGTTTTCAAATTTACCCGGCGCAGCGTGGACGCAGCCTTAAATTAGTTTTGTAGCTACTCTTAAAACGTGATCTTAACATTTTAATCGATTTTGGTTTGATTTGATATACTTACAGTGCAAAATGAGTCGGACAACTCCTGTCGTCAATTGTCCATGTACAGCGGTCACACGTTGCTTGCCAACTGAAAATACTTCAAACCGGTAGTCTCGAACAAACAACTTCTTAATGGTCCAAACAGTCTTTAAACAAATGATTTCTTGACCGAGGAGCCCTTGAATAGTTTATGTATTGTTGTTCATGAAAGAAAACTTTTCCCGAAGCAGCAAGAAACTGTCACTATCCTCCCAGAAGTCACAGCGCGCTCACAGTTCTCCTCCCCAGTCTTCCCACGTATTCATTGTGCTCTCGGCCTCATTTGTTTATCACTCCAACAAAAATTCACCGTCAAACGATTACTCATTTGACCGTGAAAACCTTGTTCACTACTTGTTTACTTCGTGTTTCATCTTCCAATGCGAGAAAAGAGAAAGAACTAATACTTTAGTTGTTTTTGGTCAAACTGTTCGCTTGCCGAGCTACAAAGGACTTGCAAACTGCAGCTAACTGTGTTACAGTATCACTTGTTCGCCTGACACATGACGTTAAATTTTATGTCAAAACATGTTCTAAGAACTAATAAGATGGCACGCGTGTTTGCAGAGTGCTCACAGAACCAATCAAAACTCCAGAAAATCGGTTCGCCCGTTCATCTGTGAAAACTCTTTGTGATGATTAAGCTAATCTTTGGAAACAAGTTCACTTGACCACTTCATGGTCTTGCCAGGCATTTTCAAGCGCCGTGCATGTTTGTCCGTAGCAACCAAGCTTTACACTGCGCATGTCAGGGTGTTATGTTTGTGAGTCAACGCAACTTTGAGATTTGGGGACACAAGACACATTTTCTTACTCTTTGTAGTTCTTAAATATTGAGAGGGGGGGGGGCACGTACCCCGCCTCCCGGATTCGTTTGAATATGTCATAATACTAATCATGTATAACAGTTCTTTACCCCAAACATGCAAACTAAACTACCACGAGGTATGTCCGAGGAAGAAAAAAGGATATGCTGAAAATGTAATTTTCTTGCCTGCCTGTTCAGTATCTAATCGATGTTTGCATTTTCCGCACCGTCATGCGGAGGTCATCAGACGAACGATATATATGACTTGATAATTTACAGTATTATTCTTTATTTTTGCCTCTGACATGAGTGAAAAATCTGGAGATTCTGTCTGATCTTATGTAGCAGATTGTCAACAACAGCCACCACCTGTACTACCGAATTCCCAAATCCGCGCAATTTCTTCATTCCACATCCATTCTACAACTCCCCACGGCTCTTTCACTCCCTCCAATTCATTTCCCACCCAGTCCTCACAGTTAATTGATTCCCATCATTAAGTTTCAAATCTCTGGTCCATCCTCGATCCATTCATGTACGCAGTCCCCTCCATTTTCTTATTGCCCGTGATTTCCTCCTTCCCTATGCTTTTTCCAGCATTCAACCCTAAAACTTCCTGCGATTCCCCCAAATCCCTCAATTTTTCATGATCACTTCATTCCTCTTATCCCTTACTCACTCACGATTCCTTATAATTCGCCACTATTCCCTAAAATCCCTCACGGTTCCCGTGATACACCATAATCCCACACGGATTTCTTATTCCGCACGTCTTTTTTTCCCCTCAATTCTTCAAACAACTGTAAGGTTCACCCTCACTCAAAACAGAGGATTAAAATATGTTTTTACCACCCATCGTGATTCCCTAAAAGTAAACCTCTCACGATTCCACTGAAATCCCCAAGGAACCCATCATGATCTCCTCATTCACAATGACTCCCCATTCCCTGCCGTACTTTGCCAACGTTCTGTTATTTGCCTCACGATTCGCTGGACCCTCTTTATTTCCCGTTATCAGTTCCCACTCAGGACTGCCTACAGATCACTGTTTATTGTTGCAAGGTATAAGGTTGTCAGCTGAGCTGATAATGACCTGGGCCCGGTTGTACGAAGAGTGGATAACTCTATCCAGCGGATAAACCGCTATCTAGTGGATAAAATTTGTGCATTGTCCAATCAAAATCAAGAACGCGCCAATTTTATCCGCTGGATAATGATTTATCCGCTGGATCAAGTTGTCAACTCTTTGTACAACTGGGCCCTGGATAATACACACCCTGATTGCGCAGAGCAATTGGTAACACACACAGAGAGATCAAGCTAATGGAAACGTTCATCACTGGAACATTTGCAACACACAAATGAACTTCAAAAAACAGATTTTTTTCCTTTTAGGTGAAGTCTTTTTTCCCTTGACCTCAACCTTAAGATTCATTCCTTCATGGTCTGGAATATTTTCGTGACAACAACTATATTTAAATTCATCCACTTGGCCATCTCTCAGTTCCGATCAACAATAATTTCTGCATAAAAGCCATACTTCGTGTCACTGGAACTGCGCTAATACACCAGAACGACCAAGCGGTCAGCGGTTCACCAGACTAAAGAAGCGAAAGTCCAAATGGGATGAACTACTCGTCTGTTGTTGGCTGGGCACCAGACTCCGAACCCTCTCGGCCACTGGCTTTCTTGGTTCCCGACACGATGTCATCGATCCGCAGGAGTAAGATAGCAGTCTGGCAAGAGAATCATTTCAACACTGTTATCAAATGGGAAACAACAGGACACTGCTGTTACTTGTTGTAAACGATTCATAACTTAATCTATGCACACACTGAAAGCTAAACTATTGGTGACGCTTTGTCTGGCAAAAAGAAGGGATTGCAGCTGAACCAAGCACGTTTCACATTATAATATCCAAATTCGATTTATGTCTTGTTTAATGCCGCCATCGAAGCACGGAGTTGGTCGCCAGTCCTGCGCATAAACATAAACAAGACCAGTGACTTAACGTGTATCTACTAAAGGCCCAAACAATCAAAGAAAAATAATGCTTCTTTTACTACCACTACTGCTTCTTCTACTACTACAAGTAATAGTTATAGTAACAACAATGATGATAATAATAATAATAATAATAATAATAAAATAAAAACAATAATAATAATAATAATAATAAAAAATAATAATAATAATAATAAAAATAATAATAACATTGTCTTTACACAGGAGGAATCCCACAGCAGTGGCACAGCGGTTGAGTTTTAAACTAATGTCACACTGCTGTTCACACTAATGTCACAGCGGTGATAACACGCCACTAGTGTAACAATAATAGTAGTGACAGTACTGTGACAGCGATGGCAGCAATATTAGTGTGTCATCGATGTAAACTAACAACGGTGCCAATGACATCGCTGTAACACTACCGTGCATACAAGTGTGACAGCGGTGACAGCTGACAGCGCTGTGACAGCGATGTTCATATTAGTGTGACAGCGATGTTCGCATTAGTCTGACAGCGATGTGCACATCACTGTGAAAGTAGTGGCAACTGAAAACACTGTTACACTAATGTACACATCGCTGTCACAGCGCTGTCAGTTTTCACCGCTGTCACAGCAATATCAGCTGTCATCGCGGTCACACTAATGTAAACATCGCTGTCACATCGGTGTCACAATCACTGATGTCCCAGCGGTGTCACTGTCAGCGCTGTAACATTACTATCCGTAACATCGCTGTCACAGTTCTGTGCTCGTTTTCGCTGTTCACATCGGTGCCTAACCGTTATAGGATTCTTCCTGTGTATTTCAAATAGATATGTCTTCATGTAGGTAAAAACGCTAAAAAATGTTAAATAAAATGTTAAAAAATTCTAAACATCTCTAGGTAAGTTGTATCTAAAAATCGATCTATTTACAAACGATTGTTTAAAGTATAAATGATTATGTTCAAACTCACCTCTATGGCTGTCTTGAAAGTCTGGGCCTTGACGGAGAATGTGTCCCACACTCCAAGCTCCTTCATGTCCACAAGTTCACCGGAGTCACCGTTCACACCCCATGAAGTGTTACCTGGAGTTGCGTGCTTTGACTGTGGATTAAAAACAGTCTTTTCTAAACAAGTCTCTATGATAAATTGGCCTTTCTCTGAACTGAAAACAAAACCTTCCCGAGCGTAGCGGCTAGCAGAAGAAACATTTCGCGATCAAAATACAAATACGACGTTTTACAGTAAAACCCGTACGCAAGAACAAACAAAGCCGAGAACAGACTTGGCTGGAACGAGAGTTAAAACACGCAAATGTAGATAAACCAGATTTTCCTCGTATTTCAGGTGGGTGCCTCTTCAACGCCAGGGTTTCCTCTTAAGGGTGCATTCGATTGACGCTATTCAATCTATTCCAGAATGAGAATATAATTTAAAAATTCTTTCCTGATTCGCAAACCAATAAAATATATCAATATCATTTGCACTACAATACAAAGAGTTACTGTATCTTGGAGAAAATCGTGTCTCTTTATTCTTAGAAAATGTTAACTGTACCCATTTCTTCCGAAAGCTAAACGCATTCGTGGACATTATCTCCTGATTTATCCTACCAACGACTCTAGAAATCCCTTTTAAATATTCTGTAGCCTTTTTATTTTTTTTTCCTTTCTTGTTCTCTTATACTAATCATCTTGCATTCTATTGCCCAATAAAGTTTTAAAAAAAACAAATACAAACAAATAAAAAAAAAGAATAAGAACTCGTTTACAAGAATTGACACCCTTACGTTATAAACACGAACGCAAGAATATATTCCAGGTTTCACCAAGCCGATGCACGATCCTTACCCTGAGTGCTGTCAGAGTTCTGATCACGTTTCCCCCACAGTTCTGTATCAGGGTTCGGGGAATGACCTCCAGCGCTCTGGCCACAGCACGGTAGGGCCACTGCTGCACCCCCGCTACACTCTTAGCCTTTTCGTTCAATGCCTGAAGGGGAAATGTGTATAAAACTTTATTCAATTTTTAGATAGCTTATGTGACAATGAAACAAAAGACATATCAGTAACTGATCAACAGTATACAGCTATTTCAAAAACGGTTGTCATAGTCAATAGTCCAATACTGGAACCGATAGATATTTCCAATCATACATGCGACAAAATGTGTGTCCAACAAAGTCCTGCAAGTAACTCGGATGATTTATAGAATTCACTGCATACGGCTCATAAAAACAACGTGGCTTCATTTAATAACTGTTACACAGAAAACATTGCTCTTGAAAATTCTGTGTACTTTTCTCTTGATAATTCTGCGTATATAGTTAGGAGCTGTTAGCTTTCTTTGAAAACTTTTCGTGGTTTTAGTTTTAAAAAAAATTCCCCGACAAAGCTACAAAATGTAGATAGTCCAAGGCGGCTCCCACAAAATCACAGTCTAGTTACTTTAACAATGAAACATCACGCCTAACAAACGGTGTTTGGGGACTCACGTGAGCTAGGGCCATTTCCGAGGCTCCTCCGCCGGGTACCAGTCTGGGGTCCATTAAAACGTTACGAGTGACGTTCATGGCATCGTTGAGGTTCCGTTCGACCTGAATAACACAAGTATACCACGCTCAACTTGCGCACTTTAGATAAGTATCAGAGCCCCGATACATAGAGAAACATTACTGGAAAGTATTTTACGCATTGCAGATTTGCATTTCTCTGCAAATGTTGCGCGTAATACTGCAGAAACAGAACCTCTGCAATAATGCACGCAACAGTCCCACGTGACACACTAACTGCAAATATTGCTAGTAAAATTTTGTGCAGTGCCGCACAGTGTGTCAGGCCCTTTAGTCACATCGAACATTATACGAAAACGTTGTTTTAATACGTCTAATATGTCGATTACATGAGCCTCGATCATAGTACTTCTTGCAACATTCTTTTCGAGACATCTTTGACTGTCCCAGTTAAAACTGCTGTTGTCTCAACGTTGAAGTAATGTACCCCTTTGCCATTGCCAATTTGTTTTATCAGACCAATGGCCCTGTATTTAAAGTGCAGTAGAAGTAGACAACCATAAAATTACGATTAAACTACAAACTCTGTCAATAAAATCGATCAAAAATACTAATGTCATAGTAACTTATTTCCTGATTGCTCTGGGATATAAAAGATACCTTAAAGTTAATTTGATGAAAATTTACTTTGTAAAGAGCATTGATCGGGGGTGTTTCCAGAGTCAAGCAAGGAGACAAAAACGTTTCTAGCTGTCCTGACAGAATATTATTAGGTTTCCTGTGGATAGTTTCAAAGACTGGTCTAGTTGTTCCAAGCCATACCTTAGTTGTACGGGTTAATGGGGAGGGGGAGGCTTATTATATGGGGCACATAAAATGCTTCGTGACCAGACATACAAGAAAAGACAGCAAAATACACGACATCTAAGAAACAAACAGCATACTAAAAATTCAAAACAAAGAAAGAAGAAAAAAACCGTTTAAACCTGGAAGTAAAAAGACGAATAAGAAATCAGGAAGAAACTATCCAACGAAAAATAATGCAAGGCATAAGGAAAAGAGTAAACTATTTAAAGAACATGACAAGGCAGCAGCAACATCGATTTGGAGAAAACAGCTGTTCATACCTCGTGTAAAATATCTTTGCTTGCTCCCCTTAGAAGGATCGTACACGCTTTGGGGTTCTTGCATTCCGTAAGAAAGCAGAAGTACCTAAAGATTACATGTATCATAACATATGAGTATTATTCCTGAAACAAAGTGTGGAAAAAAAACAGTAAATGGTTTCTTGCGGAGATATTTCTAGCGGGATTTTATTTTTACAATTTGGCCAAAAATCCGCCAAAACCGCAAAAACTAAATTCCCGCAAATTTTTCTACTCAGACAGTATGCACACTTACTCATCTCCAAACTTCTTAATTTCAAACAGTCCAGCGCCAGTGCCGACATCTTCCTCCTTCAATTCATCCGTCCTGTTGGCGATGGTCGCCCCACATGCACGTGCTATCCTGTTGTTGTCGGTCTTCCTTAAACGACGTAGGCACGTGATGTTGGCTTTCACCAGGAAATGTTGGGCGAGGTCTGTAAAATACAACCGAATAAGTGCATTGTTTATTCTTGGACTGTTTTTTGTCCAAACAACTGTAACTACAACCGTGACAGGGACTCCGAGTCTTAAGCCACAAGCAACGGTGCTCCAACTGACCAGACAGTCAAGAGAACTAGGATCTGATTGGCGGACCATCTGAATAGCAAATTTTATAATTTGTAAAGCGCTTCGGATCAAAATTGGAAAATTAAATTACTATTATTTTAATAATAATTATAGTAACAATAATAATAAAGGTACGAGTAATAATAATAATAATAATAATAATAATAAAAATAACAGTAACAATAATAATAATAATAATAAATTTAATAATAATAATAATAACAATAAAAATACCGGTAGCAACAATAACGATAATGATAAGAGCAACGAGGGGTGCAGTTACAACTTGTACAGAGAAAACAGAAGACCTGCTAAAGGACATGCAAGACTACAGGTCGAGCTGTAAATTTCGAAGCAGACCTTGCTTGTATGTATGCCAAAGTGCAAAAGCTCATGGCATGAAGTTATGCTTCAGACTTTGGCCTGGAAAAAGTCAGGGCCCAGAATAAGAAATCAAGGACATGGGCATCTTTGTTTGTGTTGTGGGCTTTGGAGCACTCATGACATGGATTGACCTGGAAACTGAAAAAGGATATGCTGGTCTTTTGTAATAGACTAGTGTACCAAACAAAAGTATTTTGATTTTAAATTCAGTTGTCAATGCCGCAGATTAAAGCATACCCTTGTATTGTAGTTTCAATCGATCTATCTTAACTATAAAGTTGAAGTATTTTATTGTTTTTGGACCTTTGAAAGTTTAAGAAGAGTTTTATATTAGTATTTTATTGCATCATAGTAAAGGTTTTGTATTGAGTCGATTTGTTTGTATTCACCTGAAATTTTAAAATATTTATGAAATAAAGTGTTCTTTATTATTACTTTAACAGGCATTTTTCGCATAAGTAACAGTGTCGTGATTTGGAGACAATAAACCACTTCACGCTGGTAGGGGCATGATCGGCGATCAGGGCAAGAAAAACAGTGAATGAGTGATAAAAATGAGGTTTTTTGATGATTTCTCCTGATTACCAATCAAGCCCCTACCATCATGAAGTGATCTATTCCAAAGTATGTCCAGTGGCATGTTAACTTTTTTTATGGATTTTATTTTCATTGTAAAAAATCAAGTCTCCCAGTAATTAGTATGAGTACAGCATATTTTATTATAACAGTTATGACTATCACTATGAATACAACTGACTGCCATAATGACTGATGATCAATACAACCGACACTCACCGGACACTCCTTTCTCAGTGAACACAAGGTCGGGCTTCAGAGCAATGATATCATCACAGATCTTTTGAATGTACTCTTCTTCAAGTTGGAGCACACGGCTGAAATACAATGTAAACAGTTCAGCCATAAACTTCAACGACATAATTCTTTAGGAGATCAAGGTAATTTTTGATCGCAGGTTATTAAATAATTTTTATTGTGTAAGGTATATAACTCAAAGGAGTTGTTACCCCCAACAAACATACACGTACTTCAAATAACACTGCGATATTCTTTCATAGCCTAAGTTTCAGTACATTGTACAACCTCGATATATTGTAAAAATATACTGAAGTGATTGGAATAATTGATTTGTCTGCCATTGACATTATATATGTGAATGGTGATTTCATATCAAAAACTAATCAAAAGGTAACAAACAAGTTCTCAACTTAACGATTGTAATTGTGGACAGAGCGCTAGTTTATTGGAAAATCAAGATCTTGTATGCTTCCAATGTGAAAAGAAGCCAGGTTTCATGTGAGTTTTCAGCCACTGTAACATCATCAGCTCTTTGTTGCATAGGTAATAATAGAAAAACAAACTGCACTGCCACTTATCCAAAGCCAAAACATTTTTTTTCATAGTACATGTATATTATTAGTATGTTGTCAACAAAATTTAATAAGACTTAACAAAACCAGTTTCAAAGACAAACACACTGTTCAACTCCAATCAAACATACTGAGTACATAACAGTTGGGCAATACCTGAAGTCAGCTTCTTGAGACAGTTCTAAACTTGTCTGAAAAGCAATTTAAAACAGACTCAGATATATGTACAAGTGTACTGTCAGTGGAAACACTTGTATAGTTTGTTGGTGCAGTAACTCATCCAACAACAGTTTTATGTCCCATCACAGGATTATTAAAATAAGATAATCCAACCCAAGCGCAACTCAAACTTGTTGGACATAAGATTACAATACAACACTAATTCGTTATAAAATTATGTCACTTCATATCCAACACAATCACCTCATACCCAACATATGCTTGTGTAATTGTCTTGAAAAGTATTCCAGAAGATGATTTTAAGTCAAAAACATATGAACTTTTAAATCAAAAATTTTATAGACTCCCATACTTTTACAGTATTCTACATGTATAGTCTGTTTATACGTTTCGCTACCCAGTCCGATCTATTTACTCGGGCCGGAAGGCCACGAGTTAAGGTTCTGGCTATGTTCTTACTTTTCGCGTCGCGATGAACTGCACATGCGCGAGCCTTGTTCTGAGTTCTGCTTCGCATAAACAAGATGGCGGCGGGAAAAGACAGCTCATTACTTGTGAATTGTTCCTTATAAAAGCTAAAAAGTTTGAAAATTCGTGAAAAAATTATTTTGAAA
>JAOBRG010381940.1:0-11095 GCA_027574985.1 Umimayanthus nakama | reverse complement strand
ACAGTCTCCTTGTTGAGTCACTCGCGGCCGTGCAGCTGAACAATAGGGTCTGGGCCTGAATAAGACAGGCCGGGGGGGGTCAGTTCTGAAGCCTGGGGCGACAAGAGAAGGTATCTCCTCGGCTTGAGTGCTGTTGCAGGAAAAGCCGTTTCTGAAAGAAAACAAAAATTAAAAAATTATACTGTCTTAAAAAACACAATAATTGATGCAGTTATGGCCACGAAAGAGTGATCTTTTCAATACATTTTAAAGAGTGGAACCACATCTGAAATATGTTGCAAATTATTATTACTATATCATCAAACGACCTAACATGAAGCAAAAGTTATGACTGCGACCAAAAATAACAACTGTCTCCCAAGAAAACGTTCGTTCAATGTGTTGGGGGTGTAAAAAGGACCAATCTCTTACAGAGTGAGTTGTTCGAGCTTGTTAATATGAGGGAAGAATTCTGGTTCGCAAACCAGGCCTACAAGAAAAAATAGTACAAAATAGGTGTTAAGTTTTTATTGAACTGAAAGAGAGAGTTACTTAAACTCGTTCTTATATAGTTCAATGACTTCATTAATCTCTTTTGTTGTCCTGTTAAAGCGGATCCAATAAGGGAATAGGTGTTGACGTTTTGCCATATTCCCTTATCACAGCACTCACTGCACTGAACACGGCTACATGGCCAAACAAAGGAACAAACCGAAAACTGCATCAAAACTTGTCAACGTCAGAAACACTGACATAGAAACTGCTTCAGGCAAAGAAAAGCGTTTTTTCGTTTGTTTCTATACACAGACAAATCCTGCTATTGAACTTCCACGTTCTTGCAATATACACTATCATATATTAGTGGTTCGATGAGGGGGACAAAGATAAGCAATTCAATTACCATCCCCCCCCCCCCCTCCATCCCCACTCTACTTCCTCTTTCAGCCTTTCAACTCATTTTACAATACTGCTTTTAAGTATTGTTTCCAAATTTGAAGTTTAAACTGAACTATGCAGGAAGTGCATAAAATGCAGTTAAAGTGAAATTGCATGAATTAGATATTTTTGAAATGGAATTTGTGGTCTCTACGACAGCAGTTTCAAACGCCAGCAGTCTGTCTGCCCTATTACGAGCTGAGGCCTTGTCAGTTATAATCGGTAGTCTCGCGCCCCTTCTTACCTTCATTGTGGCAAATCTCTTTACAGGACATTCCCAACTTGTCTGTTTTGGTCAGGAGGTTGCTTATTGGTGGCCACAAATGTGTGCGATTACAGAAGTCCTGGAACGATGGTAAATATTAAACACAGCAATGCTAAGAAAAACACATAATTTCGCTTACCGTGGGGTGTTTCTTAGAATAGTGATTTTTCACTTCAGGGCCCGGTTGTTCAAAGCTCGATTAGTGCTAATACTGGATTAAATCTTAACAAAACCTATAGAGTTAACCCAGGATTAGCACTAATCGGGCGTTTAACAACCGGGCCCTGGTGACTAATATTCTTGTGGTATCAAGTTTAAAAGTTAGAAAAGCAATGTGACCGTCCATGTCACTTGCGTGTTGGTGTGTCTCACGTGTTGTGTGTCATAAGTTGTGTGTCGTGTGTGTGTTTCTTTGGCTTTCTATATCATGCAGGCACTGCACTGCTTCAAGTTAAGTCTGGTTCATACTTGTGAAATAAGAATAGCACAGCCATATTTAAAATACAAATACTAAAAGAAAAGTCAAAGGAATATCAAGTGTGCTAGGGATTAAACAAGCTCACTTCAGCATCCCTTTGTCTTTTTCTTTGTTATTTAAATCTCTTACGCTTGAGCTTGTTCTAGTTTCACAAGTGTGAACGAGGCTTCAGTCTTCTAGACTTCGGAACACAAATGCCCAAATACGACCCACCTGGTTCTGCACAATGGCGCTGAGCCGTTCCAACATTCCCTCGTGTGTGTACTCGAGCGGTAAATGAGGCTTCAATGGCTACAGCATGAAATATAATAAGCAATCTATCAGAACCCCGTACCCTGCGAGCAGAGATCTCTCATGTCCCCCCGTTCTTCGTGGGGATATGAGAGATCTCTGCTCGCAGGGTAAGAACCCCGACGAGCTTGGTTTGCTTTCTCATGCACAATTCGTGTCCCCTTTAGCAGTAATAAAATAATACTAAAGCTATTATTAATAATAATAGAATTAACAACAACAAAGATAACTATACCAATATTGATAACACTACTACTACTACTACTACTACTACTATTAATAATAATCATCATCATCATAATCCTAATAGTAATAATAATAATAATAATAATAATAAAAATAAATTTTTCGTAGTACATTTCACCTTTGCACTGACATGTTTAACAAATAGGGCCCAGTTGACCGAAAGCGGATTGTGTTTACTTTCTTGGAGATTGATTTGAATGTCTTTTCTTGTTTGCGTATTTAGGTTTCCTTGGAGTGTATTTCAATAAAACAAAAAAAAATTTGATGAACCGGGCGTGTTTCTACATGAAGGAATATTAGTTGAAAGTTTCGCTTAACCCACTTTCAAGCAACCGGGCCCAAAACTATTTAACTATAATTTTTTCCAAGCACAGCTCTCCGAGTTCCCGCGCTTTGGCCGACCGGATTGGGAGAATTGAGCGGCTCGGTGCCATTCTGGCCAGAACCAGTTCTGAGAACTCGTGCGTTTCACTTGAGAAAAAATCCTAACAGACTTTCAAAACAGCCGATGGCTGCACGAACGGGTAACGGCGGCCAGCAAGCCACAGGGATACCAACCTTCTGGGCAACGATTTCGTTCATGATTCGTGTGACTTCTTCTTCGTTGTTAATGTCCACAGTATACACGTACGGTTTACCAATAAACTCCTCCGCGTACGGATGTTGCGATGAGAGCTAAACAGCAACAATGTCAATTATTAACGGGTTTGCTGTCTATCTGCTTTGTCAAGCTCCAAACTGATAGTTCTTCAGTAAAACATTCTCATACGCGACTACTGGTAGCACATGAATGTGCTTTAACACCTCTGCCAAACTGAAATAATTTTCAGAGCTTTTATCTTCTGTTATCTGTCTACAACCATTCCATCTCTCCTATCCAGTAACTTCCATCTGCCGAGTATCCTTATTAATGCCAACTGCATCCATTTCAGTGTTATCTGTAACTGTATTTGGTTTTCTTCTTCCTTTCTACTTCTGTATGAAGTCCATATCCATTACTCATTTCGTGACAATTTATTACCTTTTATCATTGTTATTTGATAAAATTCATGTTATATCCATAGTATTGTAGGGCAGCATTTTAGTGATCATAAACACTTGTCTTAAATTAATTTTTCATACTTTTATTGTATACACGTATTAAATACTAGTCTTTGTTTTCACATATTATAATTTATTGATTTTATTTTTAAGATTAAACCTATTTTACATTAACAAGTTTTGTAAATTGTTATTATACACACGGGGCTTCCATTAAAATCAGACTAAAGTTGAAGAGGAATCCCTATTTAAATAAAAGCTGTTACTTATCTACTTATTAATATTATTTTTATTATTACCATTATTACTGTTATTACTATTATTGTTATCATCATCATCATCATCATCATTAATATTATTTTATTATTAAATTTATTGTTATTATTATTATTATTTTCTTGTTCAGTATTAGCACTACTGTTTATATGAAGACACTTACCAAGCGAAGAGTCGGCTTATCTTTGAAAAACTTTTCATTTAGGCGATTTTTTGCTGGTGTGAACTGTGGATCAGGAATACTAAAAAGTTATAAAGCATGCTTTACAACAATCTACTAGATAGCAATGGAATTTTTCATTGTGCGTAACAAAAGTTTGACAATGTGTTACCTTTGGGTTTATAAAGTAGCAGCCATTTGCGATGGCTTCCAGGGCAGCCGGTCCCTCGTAGGGAAAACCAAGCCCAACAAACACCTTCACAAACAGGGCAAAACTCATTATAAGTGACACTCAAAACCGATCAAACAATTGACCTATTTCACCAGCACACCAAATTAAAATCTAAAACTTTTCAAACTCTCTTTAGATGACAATACACGCTATTTTTTTATTGGAACCAGTAAATTTTGGCGGAGCCTCATAGTTCTTAACTTTTTAGGAAATTTCAGCCTCAATTGTTCTTAAGCTGTTTTTATTTTTAAAAGTACTCATAAGGACAACAATAGTATTAGTAAGAAAAAAACTCCATCAATATTGCAAATACACCTAACTTGTGATCATCAAGCCGAATAAATCTTAATGGATATTCGATCGATTACAACATTTGGAGTATTTCAACGCTTGATACAGTCGAGTTTGAGGTAACCATAAGGTTATACGATTTCAAAATCTTCATTGCTACCGCGCCATTTCTAACGATTTCGAGAGTCGGATTGGGCAACAACGTAACTTTAAGAATATCTAAATGAAAAGAATCTTGACGTGATTTTAACAATCCCAACAACCAGCTGACAGTTTCTGGATTTCTGTTTAGGTTTCAACTTGATAGCTTTGTTGTGTCCGTCACAATGTGTTCGTTATCAACATAAAAAAAAACGTCAAAGTTTTATGCTTTCTTAACACAGCCAGTGTTTTAACAAACCGTATAAACTGCAACAAATTCAATACGGTTCGCAGTTTATGATTGATTTCTATCAGTTTCATTAGACCTGAATTTCAAACTTTAAGCGAACTATCCTCGGACCTACCATGGTTGACACATACACGTTTTTTAATAAGAACAAACTTTATAAGAACACTCAGGCTGAGATTTGCCCAAAAATTAAGAACAAGCTAAGAACAATTACCTGGCTGAAACTTTGATCAGAAAACTTTAAGAAAATTGTTAATCCGTGTAAAAAGACTGAGATGTACTTGGAAACAAAACTTGTCAGAATTTAGCCTGGTCATCGCCATCGGGCGCTTGAAGAGACTGTCAATACAGTGCCATCGGGCGATTTATTGACAGTTTCAAACAGATAGTCTTTAGTGCCATTTTACATGTACTGTTCCAGGCAACTAATTCTCTGTTTAAAAATATCCGGAAATAAAAGCAATTTAAGAACACATTGGGGCTGAAATCGCAAAAAAATTATTAACAGCCCAGGCTAAGCTGAAAGTTACTGATTCTTATAAAAAAGCGTGTAAACGAGTTAAACCAAGCAATTTAACTCTTCGAGGCAGGCAAAATTAAATAATTCAACGGCTTTTGACAACGAGTTCTCAGAATACTCTCCACAAGATGATCTATTTCAGGAAACTAGTGAAAATTTACAACCCACCATGCATGCAGAACTTGTTAGTTATATTCTAAGTTATATTCACAAAATTTTGCGCTATACAGAAAAGTTAGTATCTACACTATAATGTTATAACGGCTTGTGCGGTACAAAGGCCATAAACTTCATATGCAAAACGTACCAGTGACTCATTGAGAAGTGTCTGCAGGTCCTCAGATTTCAAGACACCGTGATTTTTCACGAACGATGGGATGTACTCATTCAACTCGTCTTCAGGTTGAAAATAAAATGCAATCATATCAGTTTCGAGGTTAACTAAATACCTTTGTTAAAATAAGGCAACAAGCTTTGTGTAGACACACTTTTTTTAAGAACCAGTAAATTTCGGTTCAGGCTGGGCTGTTCTTAATTTTTTGGCGATTTCAGCCTCAAATTGTTCTTAAAATGTTCTTATTTCCGGATATTTTAAAAAGTGAATTAGTTGCCTGGAAAAATACATGTATGTAAAATGGCGCTAAGAAATACTGATGTGTTTGACACAGTGTTTGCAAACGTGACGAGCTTGCTTATAACTCTTCCAGCGCCCGCCGATGGCGATGACCAAGCTAAGTTCTGACAAGTTTTCTGTTTATGATCATCCTCAATCTGTGTACATGAAACACATAAGTATCTTAAGTTTTTCTGATCAAAATTTCAGCCTGGTGATTGTTCTTAGCTTGTTCTTAATTTTTAGGCAAATCTCAGCCTGGGTGTTCTTATACAGTTTGTTCTTACAAAAAAAAAGCGTGTATTGCCTCAGCAGCTTTAAAGGTTTTACCGATTCGATCGTACAGATACGCAAGACTTTTGCTAGAAAAATTCACATGAAAACACATTCTTACCCCACTGGTGTAGGGGGGACTGTGACCGCAGAGAGCACTGTGCGTGTACTCACAAGACCGCCAACCGTTGCATGAATCTGTGTGTACTGATTGATGAGCCTCAAGTACGACTTGGACTTCAAATCCTGGTGAAAATTAATTGAAAAACAGCAGTTCAGTTGTATGTTACTATCATTGTACTACGTATTATCAGGAGGCTTCTAATTTAGCAAATTTAGAGCTTTGGCCAAACTGCTAAAATATCTATATAATGACCTCTAATAATGCACCTATCAGTTTTAACCCCGAAGGGAGGGCGGAGGCGGGGAAGATGAGGGACTGTTGATCAAACGTACCCTCCTGAGAGTGGGAAATTTGACTAGAAAGTTTGTTGCCAATGGTCGGGCGATTTAATTGTGTAGAGTATAAGACTAGGACCAATTGTTTTTTGCAGCTCGTGTCAGAGCATCAGGTGAGTGTCTTTTCACAACGTTTCATCATTGAAAACTGTTTTAGTGTTTAGATTGATATGTTGTTTTTTCATAAAGCTATGCGGACAGCAATAAAGTTTTGTCAAGAATGCAAAGGCATGTGCACTGTGCGGGCCATTACCATTACGCCCGAGCATCTGGGAGAGTTGGTAAAGAATGGTGATATGTTGTTCCTGGTAGAAGTAACCAATCCCCGTCACAGGAAATAGCTGATGCTTTCGGGCGACACAAGGGAAGTATCTGAACTGGCGGCCCAAGTTCTTCTCCATCCATCCTTAGGAGGTGCAATAGTGGTTGAAGAACCTACAAAGTGTGTCAAGAAGGAAGGAGCAAAGAAGGCAGTCCAAAAGCGGAGAAAGGCGTGCTGAAAAGGAACTGTTTTTAGTTGTTGTTCTTTTAACAACCACTTTATAATATTGGTTTCTTAAAGTTGAGTTTTGTAACACGTGTTCCTTTGTAGTATTTTTATCAAAATAAAAACCTAAATATTCTGAGCGGGTTTGTCTGTCAGGGTTAAGAATGTTAGCACAGTAAATACGTGGTCACACGTGGCTCAACCATCTAAAGAACATAAGGTCTATACGACTAACTCTCTTCAGCTAAAGACATCCCACGAAGGAACTGTTTGCCACTGAACAACACTTTTTGGTCCTTCTTAGAAACTCTGACACTAAACACTAAACGTAATAACAATAACGATAATAATAATAATTATAATAATAATAATAACAATAATAATAATAATAATAGTATTGATGATGGTGACAATAACATTAACAATATTAGTATTATTATTATTATTATTATTGTTATTATTAATAATAATAATTTTTTATCATTATTGCTATTTTTATTTTTTGTATTAGTTTTCTATTACTATTATTGCGATAACTTTATTCAAATACACTGAATTGCGTGAGCCAAGAAGAGGCTTGTTTTTGAAAAAAAAATGTGTGTGTAATGAGATCATGTAATTAAAAAATATATTCAATACACTAATGTTATACCCATGACGTTCTAACAATACCTTCCACATATAATAATGCTTTCCATACACCAGGGCCGCTTTTTTCTTCTTTGGTGTTGTAACGTTCTTGGGAAGCCTGCTGCCCACAACAAAGCCAAGGAAAGTGTTGTCTGGACTGCACTGTGCGCTAAAAACGGATATTGAAAAACAAAAACATAATTTTCAAAGAAATATAGTATGTAACATTCTGTATCTAGACTGTGCCTCTCGCTTTTTCTTTGTTTTCCTTTGCTTTTTCTTCAAGTTATATTGTTAACGAGAGCCTTTTGTTGACCCTTTACTGTACACAGCCCTAGCTAAACCTACAAACTCCATAAAACTACAAAAGTTTTAACTGATTGTCATTACCAACACATACTATTTAGGGTGTGTTCGATTGACCCTATTCTGTCTATTCCGGAATAAGAATAAAATTTCAAAATTCTCTCCTGATTCGCATAACAGTAAAAAATTTAGTTAAAACTAATGACTGGGACAAGATAAAAAAACGCAGTTGTGTTTTTCCTCTAACTTGGCATGAATTGTGGCTAAAAGGACTAATCAAAGTTTTTATTCTGTTTATTCCTATTCCGGAATAGAGTCAATCGAACACGCCTTTAACTTCTTGACCCGCAGAAAGAAGGATGTTTTATGCGCTTTAGAACATTGATAAGTTGTTGCACAGCGTGACAAGAGGGCAACGAACGTAAGCTAACTTTTCACAGAAAAATATTTAGAGTTTGATATTCTAACAACAACAAAGTCCGGAGGACCATTGAGTGGTGCTTTTGACGAATCATGTGGTTCTTCTTTAATCCGCTCAAATTCTATGCACCTTTCTCCTTCGACGTTTCAATTTGTATTATAAAATAGTCAGCCAACTGTCAAGACTAACCTCTGGTTATTACAGTTGGCTGAGTACCTTTTTTCTGTTTGATTTAACTACTCTTAAATACTGTAAATTTATTGCACAGGTACTGAAATAAAATTGAATTGAATTGAAAAAAATTGAATCTGCTGTTTCGCGTAGAAAACAAGCTCCCGCGTAGTACACAAGAAATTTCAGTTCAAATAGACAGCACAGAAAGTATATCCCATCACGTTAACTCAGTGGGAAACTGGAAATGTATTCCCCTAGCTCGCAAGACCACAATCCTCCGGGGCCTAGAGGTGCTCTGCGTGCATTGATATTGTATTGCTAACTACGGATTTACATTGGTTCGATGAGTGCTTTTAACAGACGTTCTAAAAAATACAAAACAATAGCACACAACCATAGCGTTGATAACAAGCTATTACCATGACAGCCATTCTGGATACAGGTAACTGATACTACTACCACAGCCTCAACTGAGGTTCTTTAGTCGCATTTGTTGGTAGATCATCCTTCATCTTCGTTTAATATATTTAGTTTCAAGAATCGATTCGACATTTACCTGACTCGTGACAATTGTCAGTAAAAAAGGCGACCAAGCCAGTAGCTGGAGCATACTCCGCCTAGAGTTGCTCTGCACACTCCTTAATTACACGCAATCCTCAGTATACTGTATGTACTGGGATCCAGTCCCTGCTGGTTGCGTGCCGCAGAAATATCCATTCTGTCTAATTTGTTCGTTCCAGTTCCTCCATCCACAAATATTAAATTTACTGCTACAGTAAGATTTTTTTGTCATAGATAATATGGCTGTATTCAAGGTTTGTACGCATAGTTTCTACCTACGTTCCGTGACTTTTTTTTATGAATTTCTAAGACTATGTTTCGGAAAATCCGAAAGTAAACCAAAATTGTGAAAATATCTCGAAAATTGACGGATCAGGTAGCTTTTTGCCATCATAATTTTGTTTGTCTACTTGCTTAAATTTGGTCTTTCCATGACGGATCACTGAGTTTCAAGGATTGCCAGATACGGAGTCTTTATGATCTCCCAGATTTCCCATGGCCCGTTCGAAGCCGTGTGTTGGTCACAGTTTCAAGCCCTATACAATGCTACCTATCAAATCTTAAAAAGCCACCTACGGAACATGGTCATGT
The DNA here is from genome assembly GCA_027574985.1 of Umimayanthus nakama. Classification (NCBI taxonomy): domain Eukaryota; kingdom Metazoa; phylum Cnidaria; class Anthozoa; order Zoantharia; family Parazoanthidae; genus Umimayanthus; species Umimayanthus nakama. Next base: position 1,474 of record JAOBRG010381940.1, on the reverse strand, counting down.
ACTGTCTCAGATTAAGGTTGTGTCGGCCCCAGACCTCCATGCTCCCCCCGCCAATTTTGTCTTTGTATCCAGCGTAGTTGAACTGAGCCTCTGTGCCGAAGGAGTCCACAATCCTCAGTTTGCACCTTAACGGATAACAAAAACTTGTCAGCTTCTAGTCAAGGTACAGTATTAAGTAGCTGTCTGGTGGCAATACAAGGAATGATCTTATCAGATATGTTAGCAATTTTTTTTTAAAAGTGTCTGAATATTAAATATCCCTGGCCCTGATGGTAAACAGTGTTTGTGTTGCTTTTAAAATGTAAAAATCTTTACCATAACAACAGAAATTTGCGACTTGGTCTTCAAAATAGGGTTTGATTAATGTCAGCACAAAAGAAACTTCAGGAGAGTTTTGACAAGGCAAGCCGATTGATAAGATAAAGTAACGTTAAAGAAGATATGGTAAAGATTGATACGATAAGAGAATACGACATAGTTGAGTTAAGGTCGGTAAGTATTAACAACGACATTAACTTTATCAAATAGTCCTCTTTTGATTTGAGAAATGTCGAGAAATGCATGCATTTCCATACTTTACAGAAACTGAGTTTCACATCAACTCTTTCAACAGAAATTGCAGAATTTCAAAATTTCTGTTATAAGGCTTTAAAATGAACTTAAGATAAACCCTTCTAGCAGAAGTTGCAGAAATTAGTTTCAAAATCGACGATGAGCTACTATGAACCCTGTGTTATATAAGATAGATGAGATATGATGAGGTCGATTAGATGAGAGAAGGTAAGGCAAAATGAGATAAGATAAGATAGATTAAATAAGGTTTTATCAATAAGATAAATCTAAGGTAAGGTGAGATAAGATCGATGAGATAAAATAAAATGTAGGGTCAATAAGAAAATGGAAGGTAAGATAAGATGAGATAGATGAAATACAACGTATGGCGAGGTCGATAAGATGAGAGAAGGCAAGGCGAGATGAGATAAGATAGCTGAGATACGATGTATGGTGAGGTTAATAAGATGAGAGAAGGTAAGGCGAGATGGGATAAGATAAAGGGATAGATGTATGGTGAGGTCGATAAGATGAGAGAAGGTAAGGCGAGATGAGATAAGATAGAGGGATACGATGTATGGTGAGGTCGATAAGATGAGAGAAGGTAAGGCGAGATGGGATAAGATAGAGGGATACGATGTATGGTAAGGTCGATAAGATGAGAGAAGGTAAGGCGAGATGGGATAAGATAGAGGGATACGATGTATGGTGAGGTCGATAAGATGAGAGAAGGTAAGGCGAGATGGGATAAGATAGAGGGATACGACGTATGGTGAGGTCGATAAGATGAGAGAAGGCAAGGCGAGATGGGATAAGATAGAGGGATACGATGTATGGTGAGGTTAATAAGATGAGAGAAGGTAAGGCGAGATGGGATAAGATAGAGGGATACGATGTATGGTGAGGTTAATAAGATGAGAGA